>JAWWMK010051786.1:0-43922 GCA_035047105.1 Galeopsomyia nigrocyanea | reverse complement strand
TAAAAAATTGAAATTGATCACGTATAATGGATTCTACCAAATTTATAGGTTAGGGTACGCTTCGCCTTCCTCTTAATCAATAAAATTTCCAGCGCGAACATTCAGCTAATTTCATTGAAAAAGCAGCATCGACTAAAGCTTCTTCATCTCCCTCTCTTGGCTTAATCGAGACGAAACTGGCACACCAACTCGCGGAAGCCTTCGGGCAAGCAGCCAGCGCATTGCGCGCGCGAGAGAGAGCTTGAAAGTCGCGTTCTCGCGCAAAATCAAATTCTCCACCTACGTCTACTTGACGCAAGCAAGCAAGCGGCAGTGGCGGCGACGGCGGCGGCGATGAATGCATGGTGAAGCCCTTTACATCCTCGTCGACTGGCGGCGGCGTCGCGTCGCCTTTGCTATTTGCCGAGCGAATCACTGCCTTGCGCATACTACCCACCGACGTATATATAGAGAGTGTACATCAGCGAAGCCAAATACTTTTTCCGCTATCTCGGCGAATTCCGTGTGGCATGCTTTCTCTCTCTCTCTCTCTCTCTCCTCCGTCGTTCTGTACTCGCGCGGATTTGTAAATACTTGATGAGCCCTGCCGCAGCTTATGCATTTCAACAGTTATTTGTGGCCTCTTCCTCTCCACGTTTGCCATTTCTCATTTTCTCTTTTTTTTTAACAAGCGAGAAATAGAAAACTATAGACAATTAATCGCACGGGATATATCAACTTCGAGCTTATATTCAAGTGTGATGGTGAACCCCACGTGTAAGATTTGCAACTTTCGCGCAGCGATTGTCACTCGCGTGGAAACGCAACAACAACACGCAACGGCATTAATATTAATAGCTCTCGAAAAAGCTCGTTCTCGAGGACTTTTAAAGCACCGCAACTCGAACTGGAAATTCGTTAAAACCGTAAGTAGGTTTGTTGAAGCACCTCTTGAATTTCACACTACCACTCGTTATAGCGCATACATTAGGGTGCCCGCGTACTACCTGTCTTCCAGCTTTTGTATAATCACGCGTGCGACGTTACTGAATCAAATGAAAATAATTGACACTCGTTGGGATTTTGCAAAGTTTTGTTGCGCATATGTGCAACCGCGTTTTTCTCCTCCCCCTTTTTTTCTTGCTCGACACTCAACTGTTGCCACTCGCTTTCAAGCTTCTTTTTTTTTCTTTTCAAAAGCACACACACTACAGTTACTTGTACTTTTGATGAGTTTCTGTTGTTTCGTTCACGAAAGGTTTGTTCCGATTGTGTAATGGTACTACGGGAAGTCGTTAAAATTAAATTAATGATGGTCGTGTGCGAAAAAGTAAAGAAAAAAAATGACCTTATTTCGAATTTTGCAAAAGCTCGAGACTCGGATCTGGCTTAACGAGCTTTGCCGAGTTTCTCAGCAACAATTATGTTGCTTCGTTAACGATCTCTCACTTATACCTTTTCGTTGTTTCAATTTAAAATGATAAATTCGAACTGTAATCTATTAGCAAAGTATCACAATGATGCCATTACGCGTTCACTAATTACCAATGGCAGCAAACGGATATCGACGAGTAAATAATGGTAATTGAGTTAACAAGCGAGTCGAGTCAGCAATCAAAGCGCCGCTCCGCAATTGAATGAAAGTGTCCGAAAGAGAAACAAGGAAAGTTCGTCTCACTTGACCGCATAAGAAAGCGAGAAAGAAACAGCGGAGAGGAGAATTCTACCTCTGTAAAATGCTCACGTTACAGAGCGAGCATCAGTCGGCTGCACAGTGTAGTGGTGGTGAGGGTGGCGCATAAAACTTTAAGTTGCGCCTGCAGCCCTTTGCGGAGCCAGCGATAAATCCGTCTGGCTGGTCCTCCTTCCACACACACACACACACAGATACAGACACACTCTCACCGCAAAGTAAGTGAGAAGGAGTCGGCCGATTTCTTTACTTATTTACGAGGCGAAGCTCGCGAGTTCGACGGCATTTGACTTCTTGAGAATCCTAGACAGAGAAACGAGCGCTGGGAGGCCCCGCAACGTGCAATTTTCAAAGGATAAAGTGGGTTACAGAGTCGCTACGAATCTGCACTACTTCGCCTCCCACGCACTTCAAACATTTCCCCCTATTCCTCGCTCTTTCTCTTTTTTTTTTCTCTGCTCACCGACTCCTTTTTTTTTCTCCCCTGGCTGTAGCGCTTAATTTATACTGAGAGTGAGAGAGGAAGCTACGAGTCGAATCAAAGTGTTGACGACAAGCTGACTGGTTTTTAACAATAGCGCGATTGTGATTGAAAAAGCAAAAAAAAAAGAAGAAAGTTTTTGATGGATCTGACCCCCTTTTTTTCCTTTTTCTTTTTCTTTTCTAACTGTCTATTAAAAAAGCTTCGTTTGCTCGACTTTTTAGCAAATATTGATCTTTTTTCTTTGCAATTTCGTTCCAGTTGCGGATCGAAAAGGAAAAAAATTGTTAAAATAATAGTATCGAAACTGTCAGTTCAGTTTCGACAGTTGATTGAATCAATCACAGCGTCCATTTTTCCAAGGAGGTTCAATTTACTCTATCTCGCTCTCTCTCTCTCTCTCTCTTTCGATATCAACTTTTGTTATACGAGCGACACAATAGTTCCAAACTCGTATAAATATTTTTTTTTTATAACTTGACCACTTCACTTGAAGAAAAAAAAAAGTAAATACATCAAATAAGAATTTTATTGTACCACCAAATATTGTAAAAGAAACCCGAGGTAGAATAATCCCCGTAAACATTGAAATTCACGGTTAGCAATTGATAAACCCGCACGTAGCGTATAAACATTGGAAGTAGTAAGTCCAACAAAACCTAGAAATTTACGCGGGATGAAACATTCAAAGCACCTACGTGTCGCAGCGAGGGGAGAGAGAGAGAGAGAGAGCAACTCAATCCAGCGATGGTAGGCGAACGCTTGCATTATCCAAGCAGCGCGAGCCCACGTTTATCCGCTATACTGCTGCTCTTGAAAAATTCGCGTACGACAAGCTTGCCCCAACCCCCTTGCTACTGTAATGCAAACGATTGCATTATTTAGAGGTTTATTGCGCAGCTACGGTCAAGCAAGCGACACCTACTGTTCTTCTTCTTTCTTTTTTTTTTTTAAAGCAGTCGATTTCCTTTGTTCATTTTCTCGAAACGTCATTCTTTATTTTTCAAAGCTATACGCGTCTCGACACTATACAGCGCTCAGTGGCCTTTATTGCGAGACCCGGATGAAAAATGCTTGTGACTGGTGGAAGCCACGAGATTGAAACAAACCGTCGCGTCTGATAATGATTTAAGGACTTGGGCAATTTCGCAGGCTCATCGTGATTTACTAGTGGCGTCACGAACTTCAGCTCGGTAATCGAGACACCGAAGAACTGTTATTTTTCAGAGCTGCGTTTTAGGATTCTCAAAAGTTTCGCAGTTCTCGCAACGGTGATATAGCAATTCGATCGATGAATACTATTTTTTCGTCGTTTTCAATTATTTGCATGACGGTTTGCAGAATGCTTCTAAAGCAATATGAGAACTTTAGCCCTTTTGAATTATTGACGTGGCACTTTGCAGAATGTTAAAACAAAGTTGGTCAATGATAAATTCTGACAGCTTTTGAAACAGTTATAATTGATTTATTGATATGAAGAAAGCATAAATAATTTAATTGACGTGATGTTTGCATTTTACAAGCACGACATTTCCATCCATTAATATTCAAAGCCAGTCTGATTTTGCCATTCGCGTTAATAGATCATAATGGAGATTACGTGAAAGTTCATTAATGCCCAAAATACCCACAAAATTTTCGTATCAAAAGCCAAAACTCCACAACATCCGAAAATTTATCACCTCTCGTCGTAATGGCAAATACGCGTTGCATCGCGGCAAAGAGCTTGTGAGAGCACGCGCGCGCGCTCAGCGAATTTATCCGATGATGGAATTCACGCAGCGTAACATTATAGCAAATAAAAAGGAAAAAACAGCAAATAATTGAAAATTAACAGAAATAAAAACGTTCGAAATCCACCACTCTCCTCAAAGTGCGCGGAGCGAAGCTCGTTAGCGGAAACACACTAACACACACACACACGCGCGCGCGCGCGCAAAAAAAAAAATAAATAAAAAGGGGATGGGTTAGAATAATAACGCTCGAGTCTAAGCGTAGCAACTGTGGCGTTAAATATCTGCGCGTAGTTTCACGTGAAAAAAAAACGAAAAAGAGACACATGTGTACGTGGAACACACTAATGGCTAAGAGGAACGGATGCGTGAATCGATTGGCTTACAAATTGGCTGTTTTATTTTTCAGCGCTACTCGTCGTACTGTCTCGCATTAAAATAATTAAAGCGCGCGCGAGCGAGCGATTCGTTCATTACAGAATATATATATTGTGTGTGTGTGGATATATCCAAACAGAATAACGATTTTATTAGCTACACGTATGAACGCGTATATACGCTGCTGGTTAACGATAGCTTGTTAGAGTAACGATGTCTGCTTCATTTCTTTTGTTTCTGTTTTTATACATACGCGCACTACGAGGTTTTCCTCCTGCAATTGTTTAAAGCATATTTTTTTAAGGGGCGTAATTTGATGGACAGCGTATTTTGATCACGAAAGAAAGATTTTAGTTGGTTAGTATTTTAAATCTACTTATTTGTAGAATTTATCATGCGCAAAAACAAAGCTGTGAAAACGACATCAACACATCTCTATACATTTGATTTTTATCTGTGAAAGTGATAGCTTTTCTCGACGGAAACGTCGTATACTCTTAAACAATAGAACCCATTTTCGGCTCTCAAGTTTTCAAGAGACAGAGAAGCCATGATTCGAGAGCAGAGATGTAGCCTTTCTCTTTCTCTCTCTTTCTGGGCAAATGTCTGCGGGCGTTATTGTAAAACTTGCAAAGCGATCCACGTATTTTTCACGAGCGCAGTAAAACGCCTTTAGTTTCCAGTGGCGCGCTGGCACACACAAAGTCGTTCGGCGAGCGGCGGGATCGGCATGGTCGTCGAGACATTGGTTACTCTTCGGGAGCACTTTCCCAATGGTTTCAAATTCAAAACGCGTATAACTGACGTGTTAAAACTATGGAGAGAGAGAGAGAGAGAGAGAGAGAGAGAAACACAATGGCTGAACTTTCTTTGTCTCTCGCGCGTCACTCGCAGCAACAAATATTTGCCCTGGTGCAAAAGATTATCGAAGATTTATTTCGCCTGCGAGAGAGAGAGAGAGAGAGAGAGAGAGAGAGAGAGAGAGAGAGAACGCAGAGAGTATATGGCAAGATTTACGCTGAAAGGAAAATCCCAGGCGTTTTATATGAAGAGTTTAGTGTCGTTTTGTCTCTTGCAGAAGTCCTTAGTTTCAGAAGGCGGACGACGACGACAACGACGACGAGGCATTCGTATGAAGTGGGTATAAAAGTTTTCGTGCAGTAGCAACTCTACTCTCTCTCTCTCTCTCTCTCTCTCTCTCTCTCTCTCTCTCTCTATCTCTCTCTCTCTCTCTCTCTCTCTCTCTCTCTTCTCTCGAGTGCTAGCTGCTTCTTCTGTTGGTTGCATAAAAAGAAAAGAAATTGGACAAAATGCTTGGCGCTTATGCTTCGGCGTTCTTTGTTTGAAATTCAAAAGTATATATCCTTACCGCGGAATTGAATATCAAGACGACTTACTGCACACTCACACACTTCTCTAAATTGTTCGTTTGTCTTCTCTTTCTCTCTCTTTTTTTTGTTCTCTGCTCTCTCGTCCTCTCATTATACAAATGGAATAGAATAATCAAGTTCCTTATCGAAACTTGGGGGAAACTCTCTTGGCGGCCAAGGGGGAAAGGCGAAATTCCAAATGCAAATTAATCACGAGTCTGATAAGATAAGCGACACAGTGGGCGAGTGTATTATATATAAGCGAAGAGAGAGAGAGAGAGAGGCGTTTAAATAAGAAACTATATTCGCACTGCAGTAGAAATTGTCGCATCAACTCGTGATTAGGGTCATGAAAATATGGCCGAGCTTGGACTGGAGAAACAAATGGTTGCAAACACTCGTTGAAAAGAAGTAGGCTCGTCTCTAACGAAGACAAAAGACTTCACATACTCACAGCCGCTTCTTTTTCACCTCCTCCTTCTCCTCCTCCTCCTCTTCCTCCTCCTTCTTCTTCTTGCCTACTTTGCCAGGATGAATTAATTTTTAACGCAGCGTAACAAAGCCGCTTTTGCGCTGCTCTCTCTCACTCACTCACTCACTCTCACACTCAAATCGCAGAGAGAAAGAATCTCTCCATTCTCCATTTTCTTGAAGACGTAATGGGGCCAAGCTTGCCGTCAGTATATATACATTTTTTTTCTTCTTCACCCTTCTTCACTCTTCTTCCTCCTCCCCCATCACGCAGCGAGTACTTAGTCGCTTTATTTCGCAGTCTCTTTTGCTGTTAAGCGGGGAGTATGTTTTTAATGAAATCCCAAGCTATGACTACTGCGCTCGCAATTGCTATGTTTAACATTGTTTTTCCACTCCCTTTTCGCTGCAGTGCGCGACTTCTATGCGTCTCGACGTCTTTCTCATCTTCGTTGTTTTTTTTTTGCCTTTGCTCTTGCGCCGTTTCAGATTTTTCCTGTTTACAAATGACCCTGTCTCTCTTCCTGTCTCGGCGCACTTTAACGTCGTAATTAGTTAATACGAGAAACTTTATCATTGTTTGCGGGATAAAACAGGTCGCGTACCACGTCAAGTTTTCTCGTTAAAAATCTCGCTAGAGAGAAGAGAGACGAGACAACAAGAGGGGAAAGAGGCTGCAAGAACTTGTTTTAAAATGGACTTTCTCTTTCTTAGTTTCTTAATAATTCTCAAAGCCCTTATGCTAATGGGCGACGTCGTCAAGGAAAAATGCGTTTTTCCTCCTCTCTTGCTCTTCTTCTTCTTCTTCTTTTTTTTACCTGTACGAAATGTCGAAGGTGCATTTATATTCAATAAATCGCAAGAGGCTTATGGATATATCGGGACTACGCGAGTGGAAGAAATCTCGTGGGAAATCCGTAGAGCCATTTATAAGTCAGATGAAATGTACACAGGTTGAGAGAGAAAGAGAGAGAGAGAGAGAGAAAAAAGGTGTAATAGCAGCAGCCTCTCCCTCTTCGGAAAACTTTCTCTTCGTGGAGCGGAGAAATAAACTCTCTAAGATACATATTCGAACTGACGTGCTTTTCCGTGATTTCCGATTCCGAAAAGAGCTTTCGGCTATATCTATAAACAATAGACGTCGCTCACGTAAATGTTCTTCACCCGAGAGAAATGTGCATCTGTTTTTCTTTCTTTTTTATCATTGACTTGAAATGAAACTAAAGTTGACAGACGTACGTACGGCTCAATGAACACACATAAGATTATCGCCGTTCAAAATCACAATAATAAATTATTTAAAAAACAAAACATTTTGCCGATTGCGTTATTAGACAATTTTTTTAGATACTCAACGAATAATACACGATCTTTAATATTGTTGTCACTGTAATTTTTTTAACGACTGGGCTCATCCGCGGCGTCCGTAGGAAATTTCGTCTGTCAGATTCAGCTTCATAAATTGAAATACGTGTATCGTACGCGCCGCTGAACTATTATCTCATAGCGATGTATGTACCAAGTTACATAAACTCGGATAATTCACGTCTACGTTGATTAGACGTCGGCGTTAGACTCTCATTCGCCGTAAACTTTTCCGCGTGCGGCTTCGTCGGTAGTAGTAGCAGCTGCAACGCGCGGGATTCGCACTTGTTGGACGAAGCCAGTTTGATTCAATTAACGCTCGCGCTGCACTCGCAATTAGCGTAGTTTTTAGACACTTAATTGCCGTTGAGAATAACGCATCGCTCGTTAACTCTCACGGGGTTCGTGTGCTTTCCTTTCTATCTCTTGTTTGTTCTGCCGGATATATTTGGTTTCGCATGGCCAATTGAGATAAATACATCGCTTTTACGTAACTTGTTTGCTTTTAATGTTTTACATTTGTATTCCCTTTGGTTTGACGTCAATTTGAAAATCGCAGCTTCATTAGTCGAGGCAGTTAAGAGTAAGGTTTTATTTAAATTTTTCAATTAGCCGATCATCGATGAGATTTCAATTGGCAGTTGTAATCGAATTTCGTTTAAAAAATTGTAAAAAAAATTGAATTACCAACGCTCAGATGGAAATTGTCGAGTTTCAATCGAAAATAACCTTCAAATGAATTTCGTAAAATAGCCTTCGTAAAATGTGAAAATTATTCGAATTTCAAGCTTTATAAGCTCATCATCGGCAATCACAATGGCAATAATGAGGAAGCTCAAGGGACGCAGGAAAGCGATTATTTTCTCTGTGATTGCTTCCTTTGACTTGCGATCGGGAGAGAAAGAAAAAAAAAAGAGGTCACATAAAATCAAGTGCACTCGAGATGATGTTCAGCACGCTCACCGTTTTATAACGACTTTTCATCTCGATGAGCTAATTTAAAATCCATATTTTAATAAGCCGTCCGACTAAACGTAGATTGAACTACTTGCTCTTTTAAAAATTCGTAAAAAGAGGCCATTCAATTTCATATGAAAACGAACCGCGGATTGCGTAGTCCGTTATCGAACTCATCATGAACGCATCTTTTTAAATAATTAAGTTCAAATTATTCTCATTTCGCAGCCCAAGCCGTGAAAATATACTAACCCATCTCAGGAACTCGAGCTGCATAACCATCATCACGTCATATACCGGCTCACTTTATGACTTCTCGCGTTATGAAAATCGATTATCGATATCACCGAGTAAGGGCCAAAAGTCGAGAGGAGGAGGATAGTGTGCGTTAAAAACGAGCCCTTTTTATTAGAACGGAGATATATATATACGCTGATAAGTGCATGCACTGTGACTATCAATTTTTTTTTACGATAGTTTCTAAGTTAATTGAATTTATCGAACAATCAATTTCGAGTGCACGTCTATCCCTCTCAGTTATACCTACAATCTCTTTGTTAATTGATATTCATTAACAACGTTCATAGCACAATCGCTACTGGATAATTTTTTTCGAATTAAATAAAACAAAGACTTTCGCTACGCTTTACACGAAATCTCGTTGACGACGTAGCTGTAAAAAAAAAAGTTGACGCGAATAATTTTCCACTTTTTTTGCGCAGCCAGGTCACATACAAATACATATATACACGGGTTCGCGCGCTTGTTAAATGCAAATTATAAAAATATCTCGAGCGCGCGATTTCATTAGCCAGCCGAGCGTAAATTCGCTGTGCATGCATGTACGCGCGAACCGAACGCGCGATGATTGTTATTTTTTGCTTGTTATTCCGCCTGTAATCGCGCGCTAGCGCATGTGTAATACAGTTAGTTGGTTGTTTGACTTTCTATGAGTCGACTGGATGCGAGAGGAGAATCGAAATATTGAACAACTGTGCGCGAATATACCGAAATTATTGACACTTCGCATGGGTATTTTTCGAAATGTACAATGATTGCTGCTTTCAATTTTGCCATTCGCGCGTTGTTGTGTATTTGTCGCTGCGAGCGATTGTTTTCGTTGATTGATCGTAAATAATTCGCAGGGAAAAATAACGAGATGCATTCGAGCGTCGACTAATTATCAACAAACGTTAACGAGCATGCCATTAAGTGGAATTTAGCTTTTAAAATAAAATGCATTAAATTGCGTTAAATTACGTTCAGTATGCGTCATTAACCTTTCCGGGCTAATTGCAATTCCTTTTGACAATGATGGACTTTTCAATATTTATTCATGAAATTATTATCATTACTTGCCTGTTATCGACGAGTACGAGTTGATTGAACGCAGATGGAAAATATTTTTAGGGAACGATGACGTTGCCAATCACCGTAAAACATCATTAAACTTTCATTCGAAATTCTGTTACAGAGTTTTTTTTTCTCCTTTTGTACTTTACTTGTTGCAAAATTGAATTTCCACGTACATACGAATGACGAACGTGACGAGAAAGTTGGAACGCCAGGTAGAAAACTTGACAAAAGTGTCTCTTAAACCTTTCACCTGCGTGCATACGACAAGTTTCCGGGGCAAACACACGTCTATTTCCGGCGTGCAGCGAAGTCGACTATTGTGTACGAGAAGCGGCAGGAGCAGCAGGCCACGGCGAAATATTTTCGCATAGAGGGGGGAAATGCTCCATAAATTCAATTGTAAAATATTCAATGGCGTATATACCTAAGCAAATGCCCTCGCATATTCGTACACGCGTACGTATACTTATTTTTCCAGGTCGATCGTTGCCTCGTTGTATATATATACTCCATCCCCTGCAGAATAGGGAAATAATAAATTTTGCTGTGCGCGCGGGCTCGTAGCCTTTTCATCGAAAGTTAGCCTGCCAAGAGTCGCGAGGCCGACGCGATTGAAAAACATCGTAAATCGTCGACGAGAGCCCAAATGGAGAGACGTTATCCGGCGATCGCCCGGTAATTTGCTATAAATCTCGTAATGCCGCGCGCGACTCGATTTTGTTTTTTTTTTTTACGCTACACTCTGCCTCCCTCCTCCCCTTCCTTTCTCGCTCATCTGGATCGTGTCACTTCCGGCTATTGATTCGAGATACGCGCAAAAAAAATCCTATCGTCAAAATTCTACGTGTCGAGGTACAGATAAAAAAAAATTAATTAGTCTCGCATTGTTTCGATTGAATGGACGTCTCCTATCCCACTTTTTTTTAAATTCTTTGTACGAGACAAGAGAAGCTTTGCTATAAGTATAATGGAGCGAAGAGTACTTCCTTTTCCAAAGTGTACACATTGTTTTTTTGTTCTTTCTCTCTCTCGCGATTTAAAGCGTAGAGCGTCATTGTTCTCCTCTCGAAGACTCGAAGCTGAGCCGATTGTCTTCTTAAACTAAAACATTTACTTAGGCTGATGGGGCAAGGCTCTTCGAGATTTTTTTTTCATTCTTAGTGCCTTTAATCGCATCGATCCGCTTGATTTATCGTTGATCTTTTCCACTTAACTCGCTCGCTCGCTCGCGCAATATTCGTAACGAATTTTTTTTATCGGCATACGTTGACTTTTCAATTTCAGCGAAAGCTGTCTGAAAGTTTCATTTTTTAATAGAATATTATAATTTTTAACATTTTTTTTGCGATTTTCAACATTGCATATTTCATTTATTCGAAAAAAAACTAGCGAATGAGCGTGTACTTTGACACATTAATCAGTATTTGACAAAGTAATAAAATGGCTATTCAATCCGATGAACCAACATTCATTTATTTTTATTTTATTACATCAATATTTTCCATTTGCAAATTACAAAATACACTGAGCAGTTAGAGATTCATATAAATTTTTAACGAGAAATTCTTATTGAATTTTTTTGCGATTTTCAATGTTGCATATTTCATTTATTCGAAAAAAATATATATAAATCATCGGATTGCGTACTTCGACAAGTTATTCAGTGTTTGACAAAGTGTAATGAAATGGGTATTCAATCCGATGAATAAACATTCATTTATATTTATTTTATTACATTCATATTTTCCATATATTTGCAAATAACAAAATACATGAAAGAGTTGGAAATTCATGTAAATTCGTAACAAAAGATCAAAGAATCGCCGTGAAAAAATGAAATTAAAAAAATCCCTCGAAGCTTTGAAATGCATGTACCGAGAGAACGCAAAACAACAACGAAATATGGCCAAGAGAAGAAGAAAAAAAAAGCAATAACGAAATTCTTTAGCAACGAAGCAAAATCGAATTGACGTGTCCTTACTGCCAGGAAAGGCAGCCTTTCTCGTGTTCTTTCATGGCGTCATTTTTTTTTTCTTCTTCTTCTCCTTCTTCTCCTCGAGCACCACCACGCGGCCAATATAACTGCGCCTGCACGAGACGACGACGACGACGACGACGAAGACGAGAGTAAATGCATTAAACTTTTTGCGTTATCTTCAGCGGTCCAGGCCTTCGACTAGCTAGCACGCAGTCATTGAATAATACCGCACGACATCGAACGGATTTTCCGGCTGATTCTTTCTTCTTTTTCTTTTCCTTTTCTCACGGTTGTTTATTCTTTAGCATACAGCGCACGACGCATCGGAAATTTCTGTGGCGACTCGTGATTGTTGTTTTTTTCTTTTTTCCCAAAGCGTCCAATGATTAATTGCAAGAGGAAGATTTTCGCGCGAGCGACTTTTATATGAAAGATAGTTACGCGCGAGTGCGAAAGAAAAGTTGGTCATCTTCAGTGTGTATCGCTTTGGAGTTTACACACACGCGAGATATCCGAAAACTATTGTCGAGCTTTTCTCGAGTGAGAGAGCGAGTTATTGCTCTCGCGCTCGTCGATCCTCGAGTTTTTATTATAACGGATGGGGCTCACTTAAAACTTGTTTGTCGGAATCTTTGCCAACTTTCATTTTTCACGCCATTTTTCTCTTGGCTCTCTCTCTCTCTCTCTCTCTCTCTCTCTCGCTGATAAACTGATTCGATTACTTTTCAAAGGCCGCGTCGAGGCATCGACGCTAAATATACAAGAAGTTTTTTTTTATAAACGCGAGATGATAAGTTGTCGCAGTTATTTTCGCGCGAATCTTTTCAAATATTTAATTTTCACTCGCAGTAAAGAAAAAAATGTACATAACAAGACACTCGCGCGTATCCTCGCAGTACAGCGCGAGACAGTTTCTTTAAAAGTTCGTGGGTTTTTTTTCTTCGACAAACAAACAAACAAACAAACAAAGTCGAAACTTTTCCAGTGGAAAGATGCAATTGCCTTGATGCCAACGACTCGGCTCATTTCATTTTCAAAAGCTTTGCTTGATTTCTCAAGGAAGTGCACCTTTTCGTAGGTGGAATTTGCCCTCTTGAAAGAGCTTGAAACTTCTTTTTCAGAATAGTCATCTTACTTATCTCCGCTGAATAGTGCTCTGAATTTCGTATTAAAGTTATACGTTGAAAATGCATTGTCGCACTTTTAATTTCAGAATAGAGCCGCCATCACCTAATAAACCATTATCATCAGTACAAAGCTAGAAGCTATGGCGTATGCGAGTAATCCTGGATCCGTACGCCGATACTCCTCGAAACTAATTGAAATGCACATATAGTAGCGTATCGCGAGCTTTTTCTTTGTCATCCAATAAGTTCGTTTGATATCGGTGTACGTTGATGAAATGATATCACTGTTCGAAAATGTCCATCCATGTCGGAAGATATATATGAAGCAGGCGAGCTGGGCTTTTAAATAATTCGTTATACATTTTCAATAACGTTGAGTAACTTTTCTGATTCGAGTGAAAAAGACACAAAAAAAAAAGCCGAGCCTCCGTCGCGCGCACCCGTCCTTTCCAATTTACATTCCTCGTGCGCTAGCTCGCAAGAATACAAAAATCCTCGCTTTTGCAGGGCTGCTGCAACTTCAATTAACTCTCGCGCGGCGTTCGACATTGAGAAACGTGATGGCGTTTGCTTCGTTTTATTTTTTTACTTTTTCTTTCTATCGTGACACGCTCATTAGCTAATGCAGCTTCGAAGAATGAACAAATAGAGTAAAGGAGGAAAAAAAAAGGCGAAAAGAATTGATCTCAAGAGAGAAATAGAGAAAGAGAGAGAGAGAGAGGGAAATTTCCTTGGGAGAAGGAAGCCGATAAATCAGAGAGCGCGCATTCGCGCTCCAAGAATTAGTTACCGCTGCGATGTTCCGTTTTGCATTCGCGCTAAGTAGTTTCTGCGCGGCCCTCGCTCCTCCTCCTCGCTCCTCCTTCTCCCTTCCGGCAGTGGCTTCCTCTTCTTTGGCGAGATTTTCCCCGGCGTAATTTCCGTGACTTCCAGTCGCTCTCTCACTCTTTTTTTTTATCTCCACGGCGGCAGAGACGACGACGACGACGACGAAATTTAATAAAGAAAATGAATGCGCAATAATCGAAGATAGCCCAGAGGTTTGTTTACGTGCGCGCGCCTTCCAAATCTGCCTTGTTCGCTTGCCTGAATATTTTTGAGCTTACGGAATTTATGGTAATCAATTGCGAGCGATTGGTATTTCGTATATATATCCTCATTTTTTTCCTCCTTTTTTCGCTCTTTTGCCTTCGATTTCATTAGCGAAAAGAGAGAAAGAGAGAGCTTGCGGATAATCCCACTTGGTTCTATTTTTATCCGATAAAATGCGGATTACTTTATTTCTTACGAGCTTTTCATCGGCGCACCAACGACATTTGCTACTTTTTTATTTCCATATTTGCAGGATTTAATGTGAAACGTTTGTAATGAATTAATATTTTAGCTCCGATGGTGGCTTCGTCGAAATGTGTCAACTAATTAAAGAGACACTTTACATAATTGCAGCGAGATTTTATTCAAATATCTCACCAAATAAACATTATATCGTATTTTCTCGTCCGTCCATTTTCCGGTAAATGTTGATTTTTCCGAAATAGGATATTTTAATTAAATTTCTGCGAAACGATATAATTTGGCAGTATTAATAGATGTTTATTGACTTTTTCATTAACTAAGCGCTAATTGCAAGTCAATTCATTCGTGGATCAACGAAATTCAAATAGAAACCATCCCCAAATCACAGTTTGACGTCTGCTCTTGTCTTCGAACGAAATTTGACGAGCCACGCTGTGAATGAAATTTCTAATTGAATGCCATCATTCAATAATCGGTTGGTGCACGCTTCAAACATGAATTGCTTCTGCGAACAGCAAAAAAAAAACGCGAATTGTTATCACGTCACGTTTAGATTGCGATCTCACAGAGCAATTAAACAATTATCGAGCAACAAAGAAACATTTTTCCCCCTCGAAATTTCGCACACAAAGCAAGACTGTCGATCAAACTGTATAACGTCACTTGCATCGCACGCGAAAAAAAAAAACAACGGAAAAGATAATAGTTATTTCAAGACCTCGAGCTGCTGCATCTGCACTCGACACGTACATATATACAGTTGCTTTTCTATACGGCTTAATTCCAAAACAATCTAGTCACGCAGCTGCGTCGAGTAGTAGTCACACCTTTTTGACCATCCTCTCTCTCTCTCTCTCGAACAATTATACTCGTAGACAGCGATAATTCCCGGCGCTTAATTAAATTTGAACGTTGCGCGTGCGCGCGCGCAAACAGAGCGAATTTAATTACAGGCTGCAGCGAGTTTTCGCAGCCAATTGCCACCGATAATTATCTCTACGCTGCGAGAGAGAGAGAGAGAGAGAGAGAGAGAGACAGCGTAATAACAGATTTCGATTAATTTCAACGTTGAATTATCAGTACTCCCACCTTTTCATTAGGACGATGACAGCGGCGCGCGGTGAGGAAACTTGGGCAGAGCAAAACCAGCATTACGTATGCCACACCGCCAATGTACATATCCCTGGGAATTCTGTTTTGTACCGACGAGGCGCGCCTGCACTGGCTGCTACCGCTGCTACTGGCAAAAAAGCCAAACGCCGTTGATTGGATGCCTCGGATTCGTAGTTTGCGAGTCTCGATGGCCTCGCGCTATGTTTATATGCATGAGTTCGCGCTGTTGGCTTGTCGAAGCGTTTTTTTTTTTTCTTTTTTCTTTTTTTTTTCTTTACTTCGGAGAGTTCAGTTTGTGTTTGCCTGATTAAGACGATTTTTTCATTCGTTTGTAGCTTCTTTGTTTGCGTATTTAATGTAGACGTTTTGTCGAGTTTATATTAATTTTTCGTTTGAATTTCACGGATTTGTGAATCTGCGGACTTCAAACGGACGAGTTTTTAGACGGCAATGGCTGTTTGAGTTTATAACTTGTCATTGCAACTTTAATACGTACAAATAGAATATTAAACTTCTTCTGGAATGAATTTTCAAGCGGATTCTACTCGAATAAATACTAATTCTACCATTGGAATTATTCTATAACTATCTCGTCGCTATCGCAAATTAAATGTTGTCGCTGCAAATTATAAATCAACTCCACAAACATCGTCCCGTCAAAAGAAGTAGAACTGCAGTTGGAATGAGCGGAGCCAATTATATCTCGGCAAAGAGGGGGAGCAGCGCGATATTGAAAGATAACGAATATAAACGTGAATGATGAAGGCAATTTTGAAAATCGTTGAAAAAGTTATGGTAATGAGAGATGAGCAGTCATTGCTGCAGAGCTCTTCGTCTTTCCCATCAATAGGCACATTCCTAATACTCATCCAAATGCATTTCCATCCTCTTTGCCCCTCTCTCTCGCACTCTCATTCTCTTTCTCGATCATTATTGCGCGAGCAATTCCCTTTGCGGAACCGAGGCGCAAATGACTCTGGAAATTCAATAATCCAGCAGCTGCACATTAAGCAGTCTCTGACTTTCCTCATAGAAGTGGCAGACGATTCACAGTCGTTTTCTCGCTCGATCTCTCCGAGGAATAACACAGAATCTCTTTGACTCTCGCTCATGAATGCAAATTAAAGGCTTCGCGATTTCTCGCCTCCAGCGGGGGCTTGTCTTTGTCTTTTGCCGTCTGTTTTACTTTGCTGTACACGCGCGCGCGTCGAAAGATATTGCCCGCGAGTGCAAGCTATCCACGCGGCTCGACGAGTCACGTTTGCTCTGATTTCTTTTTTTTTTCGCGATTCGCATCGAAACGATTGACAATTTTTTTTTCTAATTTTCATTTCGAGTGTTTTTCTTTCTTTTTTTTTGCCCCCCGAGAGCGAGTAACGAATGGCACGTTGATATTCAGGTATACATGTCTAGCTGTGTGTGGAGTATACGTGCGTTTATTAAAAAAAAAACTCCCCCTATCCTACTCCTGACGGCCTTTATAAATGACTCTAGGAAATGGATTGCGTGCTGTACTTTGTGCGTAGCATCTAACTCATAGCAGATGGAATTCGGCGATGTATTGCCCATTTTTATTAAACGCATTAAAACGACGTCTGACATGACCGTGATATTACTACTTAGAAAAAAAAAGAGGATGGTACTTTTTATTAAGGTCTTATTTATGGGGTTATTTGACTGGAATTTTTTTTTTCACGTTATTGCTGAGTTTAGGAAAGTCTAAAAATAACTAATCAGTCAATAATTAAAAAAACACATCGATTTTATATTAAAGAAACAAACTGTACTGATATTCTCCCATAATTCGAGAATAATCATACAAATGAACTAAAGGATAAATCAAATGAAAAATTTTCATGCTCACAAAATACGATATTACCATAGACGATGCATATATGAAATCCCATAGTCAAATAAAGCAAAGGAATTAAGTCACATTGTAAAAGGAAAAAAAAAGATCGAGCGAGCTTCCGCGTTTTTCAGCTCCACAACGTAGAGAGAAAGAGAGAGAGAGAGAGAGAGAGAGAGAGAGAGAGAGAGAGAACGTAGCATCCTTCCTCGCCTGTCACTCGAAGATGTAAGCGCACGCCCGCATAAATCCAGCTCGGTGGTTATTCGCTCGCCCGTAGGGAGGAAGAGAGAGAGAGAGAGAGAGAGAGAGAGACTGTCGCGTGCTCTCTACTCTCTCGACGCGTGTGAATTTCAATGGGTTCGGCTCTTTGTCGGCACGTCTCTCGGCACTTCGCGACGTGATGAGCTGACTGTTCAACGGACACCTATTAATCGACCGTTATTGCTTTTTTTCCCTCATTTTGTCATTAATTGATTGCGTTGTGCTTTTGCGATATTCGATTGCTCGTTGTTATTCGACGCTTGAGAATTTTCGACGTTTATTAATTATTTTTCAAACAATCTACTATGGTAAATTTATAAATCACGATATTTGATCTATTGCTGTTGCTATAAGATTGCCGGTAACAATAGAAGGCATATCAAATGAATGTTACAGATTTAATTAAATTTATCATTCGGACTGCTACATGGCTTCATCGATATATCATGTAAAAAAATTAAAGTATCGTAAGGTTTCAACAATCTGTGTATTCATTTTCTCTTTATGAAATTCAGCACAAGATTGAATAACAAAAAAAAAAAGAAATAAAACCACCCTCGCCGTAAAATCCATGAAACAAAGGCTCAATGAAATAGAGTTTGCAAACGACAAAATCTCGTCGTAATGGAATTTGACTCGTTGAAACTGAAAGCGTTAGCGGATCGTCAAATCCGCGCGTGAGAGAAAGAGCGAGAGAAGCAGGTGCACGGCTATGGCAATGGTATAAACCCCATCGCGGCTCGGCGGCAATTCCCTTTATGCGACACGCGATCTCTCGCCCTCTGTGTATTATTTGGACTTGTGATGCAACAATGCCAAGCCCCATTACGCGAGCATTATGACAATATCTGATTCTGTCTTGCGTTCGCGCTCGCGCGACAATGAGAATTTCAGCTGCGTTGTATACCCTTTTCTCGGGCTCTTTTGTGCGCGGCCGCGCACTTTCGTATAATTAATGCCGATGAACGCTGTAGGCTGCAAAAAAGGCAAAAACGAGCGTTGCTATTTTATAAATAAAAAGGTATTACGTGAAAATTCTTTGTGGAATCTCGAACGTGACTTTGAATAATATCTCTTTCCTGTCGTAATAAAATTCATTACGATCGTCCCTTTTTTGTAAAAAGCTCGTCGTGACTCAAAGTGCAAAGCAACGTAGTATCACAAAGGAGAAGAGGCAAAAAAAGAGAAAAAAAAAAACGTATCCATCCCAGATAAAATTTGTTTGATATCCTCGAGTTGAAAAGTATATGCTGTTAAAAGCTAGCCTAGCGAAACAGAATAACAAGCTCTCTCGCTCTTTCTCTGCCGAGTTCAAAAGTAAGGCGTACGTATCGCGAAAAAGTTTATTGGCGTACTACGCGATGCACGAGAGATATCTATCTATCTATCTATCTATATATACCTATAGACGTATATGCCAGAGTTGAAACGAGAAGCTTGTCGAGGCGATAGGCTACACACTCTGCTACTCTCTAATCGGTGGGTAAACGACTTTGCGCTCTCGCTCGCTTGCTCACGCGGCGTTTGCTAATGCGTTTCGAACTCGACCATTCGAACGTTAATCTCACCATACCTTTTTTTTCTCTCTCTCTCTCTAAAGCTACTTTATGCTCGTAAACGAACTTTTAATTAGCTTCGTTGATGCTGCGGATGGAGGGTAAGGATACGATGTCGGATTCAATGAGAAACGAATGCACGTGAAGCTTTTCTCTCTTTTTTTTCTTTCCAAAAAAATATCATTTCCACATTTCGATGAAAATAAATAACGAGGTATTGATATTTTCGTACGTTATCAGCAAGCTTATATTTATTGAACAGAATATCGAAATAATATTCGGATTGAAAATTGAACTTCGATATTTACATATATTTTTCCCCATTTCAAATTGAAAATGCAACGAAATTCATCGCTAATTAAAAATCGTTTGATGATCTGTTTCAGCCTCATCGTGTAATATGGTGTTCAATAGCGATACGACCAAGTCCGGTCTGGTCACATCGCCTGGTTACCCGAGCGCTTATCCAGCGAGAACGACGTGTACATACGATTTCCAAGGACGCGGCAAAGAGAGAATTCAGATAATCTTCCAAGACTTCGATGTCTATCGATCGCCCGACGCCACGAAAGAGTGAGTTTGCTCGATGCGTTATATCCTCGTGTTATTTTCGTGAAATAAACTCGACAATACGCTGATTGGAAATTTCCACGCACTCGTTCAATCGGTAACGAACAATGAAAATAATTTGCCTGTAATCAGCACGATTACATTTAAACGAAACTTTTCCCAATACTCATTCACTTTCCGCACATATAAATATTTCTATATATATATCAGATACTCGCAAAGCATTGCAATGAATTAAAACTGACGAGCTAAAGCTGATTAAAATCTGGAATAAGTTCCATTTTATATATTTATTCGCGAAGCAGACCGTTATTTTCGCAAAAGAAAAACACCGTAAATCTTTTAATCGCCTAATCGCGTATATATCGCGGTATCAAATATTTCTCGATACGAATTAACGATGGAATTGAATTTTATCGTTCACTTGTTTTTTTTTTCTCTTTCAGATGTACGTCGACGGACTCACTGGTGGCGTACGTACAGATAGACGGAAAAATGGAAAAAATCGACTCGTTCTGCGGCGAGGCACCACCGAGGCCAATCATGAGCAATGGACCAAGATTGTTCCTTGAATTTCACGGAGTCACCTCGTCGAGACACGCTCGTGGTTTCAAGGCCATGTACTCATTCACCGAAAGTAAGTGCATCGTCTATATGCGCATCCTTTTAAATGCTAGTGGCTTGAGTGCATCGTTAATACTGTATCGAACTTTGACACAGTTTGGGATACATAGTAGATTCAAGGACGGAGAAAATTACCCCGCGAACCTTTTTGAATCTTTAACGAGTAACGGCAGTATATACACGGACGCAAAAACTTTTTTTTTACGAATAAAAAGGTACGAAAGCTACGTACGCGCGGTTGCTATATAAAAAAAAAACAAAGAAAAAGGAAAATATCGCACGAAACTTTATGCGACCGTGACGTAAGCTAAATGGCCAGGAAACATGCGAAATCTAATTGCCTCGTGGCAAATGCTATTAAAGTTTAAAAGGGATTTCGCCCTCGAGGCTTTTAGATTTTCCACATTACTTGCCTTTTTTTTTGTCTGGATTTCTCTTCGCGTACAATTAGATAGTTCCATTAGCAGTCCACATTGTAAAATATCCTCGATGAACGCAAGGATTTCCCCTTACTTCAGCACTTGTACTCAACTTCAGCTTCATTCGCGAAAGATAATCCACGAAAAAAAAAAAGCTCGCTCAGTGCTATTCCGCAGTAACTCGCAATTGAAAAGCAAAAGCTCGCCGTAACTTCTCCGCTTGGAATTGATCTTGAAAAAAAAAGAAGAAAATAGAGAGAGCATCTCTCTCTCAATTAGCTTTTGAAAGTCCGCTAAAAAGAGCGGGTGATTAAAGCTTCGATCTCTATGGGCTGTGCTTGCGAAACCACGTATAAAGAGCACGGCACAGACAACAATAGCATGATAATAAAGCAAGTCAGGGGTAAAGTAGTTTATCCCTCCGGCGGCAGCGTGGCAGCGACTCGGTGGAAAGCGATATACTTAAGCGTGCCCGACGCTGCGCGCGGGACGTTTGTGCCCGATGGGTTTACGCGAGCGAGTTTTCGGGGTATATAGGAGGAGGAGGTGAAGGAGGAGGGAAACAAGGCGGTGGCTCTATATTTGCAACGTCGCCGCGGCGTTGCACGGCCCTTCAGGCTATACGTAAACAAGACCTGCCAAGTAAGCAACTGGACCGAGTGTGGTTCGAGTCTGTGTGTGTGTATGTATGTATGTTGCGTACGTTGACTGACGTTAGTTAGCCATGCTCAAGTTAATTTCACTCCTGGGAATCGATTTCTCCGCATGCACTTGCCCGCCCGAAATACTAGATGCCTTAGTTGTCTGCGTAGCTTAGCTTTTGGTTACCTAATATTATAACTATTTTGCTTTTTTTATCTTTTTTTATTTTTTTGCGGGCTAACGCAATAACGACGTGATACAGATTTTCCGAATACAATGACGAAATTTAAAAGAATAACATTGTTGAGGGAAATTCAATAATGAAATTCTTCGGATAGTTTCGCTCAACCAAACGTTACGCTTATACGCGCTGAAATATGTATGCAGCAGTAAAAAATTTTACTCATTTTCGGGACAAAAGAGTAAAGAAACCGATTACTCATTTTGAGTAACTTTTTACTTTCTTTGTCCCGAAAATAGGTGAAATTTTTTACTGAGATACATGTGGCTCGCCGAGGAAATTATTTAATCCGCGTGTGAGTTTCAAATTTTTTAAATCCACAAGGATCGGCCTACAACGGGAAAAAAAAATGTTCTCCAGGTCGGGTAAAGTATCAACAGACTCACTTTTATCAAAAACGAGACGACGTGGATGAAAATTAAAATGTCACCTTGATGAAAAAAAATAGTGTGCGAATTCCGGCATCTCGCGAAACAGTCGGAGTAATTTACATCTCTGAATAGGTAACAGCATCGGGAGCGAAAGCATGTATGAGCGACAGAGAGAGAGAGAGAGAGTACTTGCCGCGCGCACCGCGTCTCTCTAATAACAAACGCATTCGTCGAGATAATGACATTTGCAGAATGAAACGTGGAAACGTTAACCCATCGCGCCTCACTTTACTCTGCGCGAGCGAGCGAGCGAGCGCGTGCGTGCGATTATTTCAGCAATGTATGTACACATAATACACGAGAGAGGAGCTTAGAGCGTACACATGCATGTATCAACATGACACGGAAGCCTGCGAAAACTCACCGGAGGCAAATATACACGCACAACATGAGAGAGAAAGAATGAGAGAGAGAGAGAGAGAAGTGCAACCTTCAGTTGCAAACTTTACTAAAAAAGCGTTGTGTGCGTCTACTTAACGAGCTTACATCTCACGTTTCGAGAGTAAGAGCGATAAATAACGAGAGAGAAAAAAAAAAAGTATAGAACACGGAGAGAGAGAGAGAGAGAGAGAGAGAGAATAAAGTTCATTCTTGGGCGAAAATATTTTTTTTTTCTCTTATTTTGACCTGCTTCCGCAGCTTGAAAATTATTGCTCCAACTTTGTACTCTCCATGGGTATCCGTGCAATAATGACTTTCCGTTGTTTTCAGTCGAAAACTTTGGCGCGCGAGAGTGACTTTGGCCAAGTTTTAATCGTTTTAACTATTTAATGCGTCAATGCGCGCGTGCAACGCGAAAAAAAAAAGCGCGAGATATATACGCAAGAATCTCACCGCGTGCGCGAGCACCAGAATTGAGTTTTCTCATCGTAGTGAACTTTATATGGTATAGTGTATATACAAGCGCGAGCGTACACACTGTGCTTTTGAAATTTTATTTTTCTCGCCTCTTTCGCGCGTGTACACGTGCACAACGAGATGAAACTTTATTATTATTATTTTTTTTCGTAAAAAATGGAATCGAATGTTTTGCGCTTGAAAAATGTAAAAATATATTTCTATGGGTTTGGACGTCGGGAAAACCGATGGGCTAATATTTTTTTTTTACTTGATAGCATGCTCGCGCGGAAATGTATATCCACATTTCCCTTTGAATACAATGAAATGGATAACGTGGAGGTCTCTTTCTCTTTCCCTCTCTCGCTCTCTCTTTGTTGCTCGTTTCGTGATTTACGCTCGCGCGAATTTTTCCATTGTTTAACATTTTATTAATACCGAAAACATTTTTAATATCTTTGAAAGCTCAATACACATTTCGATACACGTTACGTTCATTTGCATCGCTTTATCACTTTCATCCATAAATCGAAAAATCCACGAGCGTAATATTCCCTTCCGAAATACCCCAAACGACTCATAAAAAAAATAACAACAACAAATATTTAATTTCGCACCTTAAAATAAAAAAAAAGAGCAACGACGCTACAGGTAAATTCAATGAATGCCAAAAACGCAAAGCGCAACTGCAACACAACGCAACGGTATTGCACCACTCGGAAATGCAGTCAAGGGGTGGAAGTGTACATAGGAGGCATATATACGCGGCAGTCATCGCTGACGAAACATGCATAACGGGCGACGCGTCGAGAGAGTCCCTGAATGAATCAGCTGTTAGAGATGAGGCGGAGGAGGAGGGAAGGGGGTGGTTTAAGCCAATCTAGCCTAGACGCGTTATATATACATTCGCAATACATATATATATATATATATATATACACGTGTCGTATGCGCGCGCGGTAGGTATATAGTCTCGAGCGACGACAGCTCGTTCCTCGCATACGTTCACGCGGCGCTGCATTTACGAGCAACAACACACGTACATACACACTCACTCTGTCTCTCTCTCTGTCTCTCTCTCTCTCTCTCTCTCTCTCTCTTGTGGGCGTATAATCGACGGCATTCCCCAAGCGTCCCCAGCATGGCTATAAATTGCCCAGCACACCAACACACACACACACAAACACACACACGCGGGCAGTATAACATTCCTCACAAGCTCGTCGAGGCGCAGTATTATAAAAGTTCTATCCGACGAAACTTTATCAATTTTACGACGCGACGCCTCTCACGCCTTCAATAACGACGCGCTTACTTGGCTGCTGATGCTTCTCTGTGTGTATGTGTGTGTGTGTGTATGTGTGCTTTTTCTTTCTGAGGAATCGGTGAAAGTTAGAGCTTTCCAAACCACCCCACCCCCCTTTCAGTACGGACTTAGGCTAACTTTCACATGTAGCCGCTGAGCTTTTTCGAGCTTTCACCTCGAATAACCCAACATACACACCAACGACGTGCTTGCCAATAAACTTACCTCGCGCAAATCCATTTTAATTACTTCTGCTTGTATGGCTTATCATATACTCTCGGCGAGAGTGCGAGATTGAATGCTATAACCATGGAAGTGTATCGAGTTCGAAATTTTCTTCTCCGTTTTTTCTTTGTTCTTCCTTTCTTTTATTTCTCGAGTTTGGCGGGTTACCTTTAATGTGCTGTGTGGAAGAAAATGCGTTCAATGGCCACTTTTCGAGGCTTTGAGAGGGAGACCCTACTCGAACATTTTACAACCTATTGGAGATTTTTTTTTACCTTTTGCGCGGTGGTCATGTGCACTTTTTCGTTTTTTTTTATTACGATGTAGAATGCTTTTTGTATCAAGGCAGAGTGGAATTTTATAGGTATCTGATTGTTAGAGATAGTTGTAAAAATTGTTAACATTGTAAAAAATTGCGCGATTGGTTTGGTTTTGAAAACTAAATAAAAGCATACTCGATGAAAAACGATTTGTCAAAAAACCAAACATTCACCGTTGAAAAGACCGCAACAGAAGCTTGCTTCGAACGTAATTCCCGCAAATCGGATTCTCTCTACCACCGAAAAAAAAAATGATAAAACCTTGCTTTATCACTCTTCGTCAAATACCGATCCTTCGACAGCAATAATTATTCGAGAATATACGCGGGAAAGCGTATATCCCAAAAAACGACACAGTTCATCGAATTTTTTTCTTCGAACGTCGACGTGCCTTGTGTGTATGTGCTAGCAAAAAATAGTTCAAAAAAAAATATATATATAGCGTTAGGAAATCTGAGGAATATTTTTTTTATTTCTCGCGCGAGCAACGCGAGTAATCCTCTGTCGCGGCTTAACTGGCCAGCTTCGTTAAGCAAAACCAAAACGACCGAAAGGCAAACGAAAATAATAACAGAAAAAAAAAATCTTTTTTTTACGTGTGTGTGTGTATGAGAATACGCGCAGACGGAGTGAAACAATAAAAAAACAACAAAAAAACACACAACTATACAAAATAAATAAAAAGAGGAAGAGAAAGAGCGTTTGTTCGATGGCAGAGGAGAAACAATAACGGAATTGCCCGCGGTCAGCTGCTGAAACTCGTTGGCGCGACATGCGAATGCTGCGCGCGCCGCAACCAAATGTACATGAGATGCAATCTAAAGTTCTGCCGTGCGAACGTTCTGTGTGTTTCGCGAACAAAAAAAAAACACTATACGCGAGCGCAAAAAAAAAACAACCTCCCCTGGGCGCTTTTTCCCTCTCTCACATAGCCTCCAACGTTCGCTCGATGAACGAGAAAAACGCGCGTGCCTTTCGGTTAGATATATGCAACACAAAGAGAAAGAGATTCGGCTTTCAATAGGAAAGTTTGATCTCGCCGAGTTTTTATAAGCTCTCGCTTTGATCTCACCAGTATTCGCCAGATCAAATTTTCTTTTTTTTCACCTGATACCCCACTGCGGCTTTGACGCCAAGGATTTTCGTGGTAAACAGACTGCGACGAAAGTATATAACGCTATTGTGCGTTTTATTAAAATACTTTGATAACATTGCAGAAATTGTAATTTGTATAATATGAATTTTTTAAGTTTGAAAACACGCTTCTTATGAAACTTTCCTGACACAATTAAAAAAGAAATTAAAGAAGTATAACTTATAGAAAAAATTTTTTCATCACTATTTTTACAATTTGATAACATGCGTAGTAGAATACGTATGCAAATGACAGGTAGTTGGCATACTTGAGTGATCTTTTGTGAAAGTTGAAACAAAATACTATAGCAACCGGATGAGACGTTTTTTTAAATCAAATTCCGAAACTGTTTTCATGAATTTTACGAGTTTTAATGAAGCCATCAAGTTCTCTTTCGTTAATTTTAAAATAAAATTTTTATTATTTTAAATTTAATTTTCCGTAAAAACGTTCGAATGAATACTAAAATTACGTGTGTACGGGAAATGATGTATCCCGAGTAAACGCGAAAAATAGAGTCGACAAAAATAATGACTTGAATACGACCTGACGACTCGCTCACGAGCAGCGCTGCCGCGCCAGTGCAACTACTACACTTCATTCACGCCGTCGGAATTCTATTCATACTTCGAGAACACGCGCAATGCGTTGCTGTTTTTTTTTTCTTGCAAAATTTCACTGCTTTTTCTTTCCTGCACAAGCTCTCTCCGTCGTCGCCTTCCCCTTCTTTGTCCTAGGCTAGCCCTTTATTCCCCTTAGATCCTTTCTTTCATTTTTTATTTTCGAAGAATATTTTCACCCGAGCGCAAGCAGCCACGCTTGTTATAACGGATTTTTTTCTTCTTAATTATTTCTGTTTTTTCTTTTCACCCCCCACACGTATAAGCTAAGAAAAGTCTGAGCATATGCTTTATTTGGTAATTAACGAGGTTGAGAAAAATAAGGTTAGAATTTTTCGTTGAGTAAACCACTACCACCACCACCCCTCTTTTTCTTTTCTGTTCTGTCGGGGGCATTATTCGCGGGCTTCATTCTCTCCTCGCGCAAATAAACGAGTTTCGCTTTACCGTGTCTGCTCTTTCAAAAGCCAACGTATGCCCTTAAAGTTTTTAATGGAAAAAGGTTTTTTTTTTCCAAAAAAAAAAATTGCTTTTATCATTCAACTATGCGGGTGCTGTAATAATACGCGCAACTATGTCAGAGATTTTTTGAACGTTGAAACATCATCCAAACACATTTTATTCCAGCTCGTTTCTTCCGTTATATCTCGCCGTCGTACGCTATTAAAAATTACAATTCGCGTTTGTATCCGCATATTTTTTTCTCATTAATACTGCCGAAAAAAAAAAAATTCACCAAACAACAATCACACGTAAATCGTATTGCGTATACAGAAATCACTGAAAACGCAATAAAATAGTACGGAATGTAGAGTGAGGTGAGAGCAAGACTAGCGGAAATCAGTAGGTATAGTCGTAGCTCAGCGATAATCGCTTAATTTCGGTCGTCACGCATATAGCGCAGCAGTTGGCGTTTACAGTGAACCAACATATCCAGCTTCCCGATATCCAGGCCTAAAGTGCATGTACTATATATGTATATATGCGCGTGCATGCACTTTCGCCGAAATGCCAGGAGAGAGAGAGAGTATACGCGTGAAATTAATGCACATGTCAGTGCACGCGTATTTGTCCAAATATAGTGCAGACCTTCGCGCGCACCCACCGCGTGTTCCTGTATATCGGGCGTTCGTGGTGATGAATCAGTTTATTCCACGTACGTGCCGTTTCTGAATGAATTTATTACGTTCGATTTGTTGAGAAAGAAAAGAGAGAAAAAATTACAACAGGTATGTTATTTTTTCAAATCGCGCTTGATATTTGAGTACTTCGGGGGATGTTTTTATTTTTATTTTGGATGGATTTCGCGTTGTATATCTAGTTAGTCAATAAATGAAAATCCAGCTATATTCAAAAATGAAACTTCAGCTCGAGTGCTAGCTCAGCGAATCGGAGAATATACGATGTGGTACTCCAATCCAAATAAAAATTGTACACAAAAAAATGCGATATTGAAAAATAGAAACGAAAAAAAAATATGGCGTGGATTGATACTGTCGGTGTTGACTTCAATAACGAACAGATGTCGAGTATTGTTATATCATCTTAAAATGGTCGGTTCTTTTTTTTTTAAATACCCCTACGAATTGCCGTAAACTGTAATATGTGTATTTCGCAATTTAATAAAGATGCTGTCAATATATGATTGAAAATACATAATTTGACACGAGTAAATAAGTTTAACTGTGATTTTTCGAAGATTTTGGGATAACAACGGGTCGCCAGGAGTCGTCGTATCCGTGCGCCTTCGTATTCAACAGCAACGAGACGCTGAACGGCACCTTCACGTCGCCCAATTATCCAGGCTTCTATCCACGTGACACGGAGTGCCATTACTTCTTCAACGGCCAGCCGAAGGAACGCGTTCATCTTCATTTTTACTATTTCGACGTCGAGGGCGTTTTACCGTGAGTTTCACTTCATAATTTTCGTCTATTCTCTATGGAGAGTTTTTTTTTTGTTCGCGCAAAACTATATAAGCTCAATCATTGTATAGACTTGACGTTGCAGTTCGCAGTTGCGAATGGCAAACAAGTCACGAGTTCGCTTATTGTGCTCGCAAACTATTTTAACTGGATTTGCCTTTCTCCGAGCGAGCTACTCGAGTTTACTGTTGTGTGCATGTAAGATTCTCATTTTGCGCGTATTCTCGAGCGTAAAATTTATCAAAGCCTTTCAACGTTCAGCCTATGTAGATATTATTCAAATTAATTTTTCACAGTTGTTCGGTCAAAGTAAAATTTAATTCAGTAATGAAATTAAAATCGCGCGTGAGTTCTCATTTGTGATTGAAAATTGGATCCAATTTTTGATATCGGAATATTAAAATAACGAAAGCGCTTTTAAATTACATCATACCTACAGAAAATCCTTTTATGGAACCAATAAAATCGACAGGTTAATTAATCGAAAATTACGAAACTACATACAAAACAGAGATGAAAGTCAGCTGACTTGCATTTACGTAACTTTTCAGATGCGACGCAGTATCGGCAAGCGACTACGTGGACTTTTCGAACTACCTGTCGCGAGACCGCAAGTACTCGCGGCACTGCGGCCAGCTGACGGAGTTCGACGTCGAGTCGGACCGCTCGTTCTTTCGCGTGACGTTCAAAAGCAACGATCGACTCGACGGCACGGGTTTCAACGCCAGTTACATCTTCGTCAGCGAAGAAGACAGCTACACCGTGAGGACACCTCCTAGTGCTGCCACGACCAATTCCATAGGTGACTTTTTCTACCTATATCTCTTCTATCTCGTGGCTTTGTCCAACTTTTTTTTTTAGTTTTGCTTGGAATTTTTCAAAGTTTCTTGATTTTCATTTCGTCGCCGAAAGTTTGCCAGTTGAATTTCTTTGACGTGCTCTTCGGCAGGCATGCGCGAGTTCAGATTATACCGGAAGCTTACTTTTTCGCACTCGTAGAAGTAGATAGGGAACAAGTTTGGTCAGACGGGATGCCATAGTGATAGTAACAAAACTCGGGACGTTCAAATTACATCGAACAAATCACGAAAATCAGAGACACAAAGACAAATTGTTTCAGTCAATTATTCCACTTCATTTCTGTGCTCATTGTGTTGCTAAAAAAAAACAGAGAAAAAGCTTCATCAACGATAACGTCAATCGAACGTATTTATCTCGCGACAAGCAAAGAAGAGACAAAATGAGCGCAAATTCATTACGCGAAGAGAGGAGCGAATGCATCGGCGATAAATAACAGTTGATGCGGCAGCTATATAATACAACTCGCGAATGGAAAGTAAGCGTGTGTATATCCATTAAAACACCAAACCATTCGACGCTGATACAAAGGCGAGGCAAAATACGAGCTGCGCGATCGAGCTTTTGCAAATTAATCGCTCCATCGGTGTTCAATCGAACATCGAGAGTGGATAAACGAAACAACCACTTTTTTTTTCTCTCTCTCTCTCGAAATCGACTCCGATACCTAATAATTCGCTGCGGCTAATTCGATCGATGCGTTTCGCTGAAATTTAATTCCCGCGATGATTTCGAGCTGCCGGAGCTGTTTTCTCTCAAAGCGCGTGGCCAAATTAATTTGCGTCGATTAACTCGGGCGCCCCGTCGTAATTGACTATGCTAAACCTCTCTCTCTCTCTCTCGTCGGTTTTGAAACTCACGTGCTTTTGATCTTCAGTTTCTTTCCGTTTAACGCCTTGCTTTTGTACTTTCAGTGTATTGCATTAATCAACAGTGAATTTCTCTGTGATTTTATTTCCAAGATGACATTTCCAAGCGATATTATTTAATCATTCTACGAGAGCTCGGGTACAAATTGAATTATTCCATTTGCGCAGTGAGACATCGAGTCGATATCAAGGGAGTAGCTTGATCCTCAGAGACGGTTGAAATTTCAGTTTAGCAGTTGCATAGTAAACAAACCCACGTCTAGCACCATTGTGTTACGTCGTTGCTTTTACGCCGAGTGTACAACATCACAGCGGAGAATTGGAATTATTTTAACGTGTTCTGTAGCTCAAAGTTCAACTCGCTCGTATCTGCAAATGGAAAATTTAGTGCACGTACTTTTAACACGAAGCCACTACTTTTGTGTGCAATTTACAAAAAAAAAAAAATTAACATGAACAATTAGATTCTGTTGAAATTAACTTGGTAAACTTCATCTCTTAATTTCCACTATAATTCGCAATTAATCGAGAAAACTCTCGATCGAAACCCTGAATATGCGCGAGAAATCTCTGGTATTGGCTTGCTATAGCTCGAAACAAACAACGGCAAACTCTGAAATTTCAATCACAAGTCCCTGACCCACCATCGTGCGCTTTCTCCCCCCATCCCTCGCGCTCAATGGTATCGACTTATGCTCCGTCGATACTTCAGGCTCAGGAGTAATTGCGCGAGCGCTGAGAAAAACAAATGGCAGCGTGCAACGCGATAAGCCGAAGTTGCGACTACGGCTAACGAACTCTATGGCACCGCGACGACAAAAATAAAAAAAATCTAATTGAATATTGCCGCTTGGGAAATTCGCATTTCAAACGAGACGCTTTTCTTTCAACAGAGAGAGAGGAAAAATGTAGTTTTCAATAGACGTGGCGAGACGAGAGAACAAAAAAAAAACAAACACAAGAATGAGCAAGTTCAAAGGGAGAAAAGCGTTTGGATTGAGGTGAAATCGAGCGAGGTCGGGCTTTGACTTACGAACAATACGTTATTCGGAGAAAGCTTGATTATGAATATGACTTTCTTGCTCGCTTGGCTTGCTCGCTACTCATTGTTACAGGGGCTCTGCGTTGAAAAGAAAAATAAGCTCTCTCGCTTTCGGAAATACAAAAGCGCTTTGCGTTTGACAATTCACCTCCCCCCCTCTCCCTCTCCCCCCGTCGACGAATTGACTTTGGATGTATGTGAATGCGGTTATTAAGAATTCGATTATGCGCAAGATTCGATTTGCCTCGAAGGAAATATTTCATTGTGGATTTTCAGGCGAAAAGCTTTTCAACGAATTCACATTGCTTACCGTACCGAGTGAATAGCTGAGTTTATATAGATAAGCTGATTAGTCGTATATTGAAATGATTTTCAGATATTATCGCCCCCCCCCCCCCCACCCACTATCCGGCCCCTTTTATTTAATTTAATTTAATGAGTTTCGGTAAAGTATAAAGAAAAATAATTAGTTCGATACTAATCTATTGAACCCATTGAATGTATTGAAACTTGTTTCGTTGCATCAAAATATCAAATTCATCTATTTTACAATATTATAATTGGCCGGGTAGCGGTACATTCGTTTTTTTTCTCAAGACCAATTACCGGCCATGAAATAAACACAAATAAGGGGCTTTTTTTCCTTTCATTCAATTGTGTAATCTTTTTTAAATTGTGCTGCAGTACACATTGAACAATTTAATATTATTTTTATTTCTTATTGTAGCTTTATAAATTGTATACAGCTTAAACCGACGGTAATTGGTACATTGATTCCTTAAAGCTGCCGATAATAGGGACACTCATCCTATATGTATGTTGCTTCATTTCCGTGAAAATTAATTAGGATACTTGGCAGAGATTACGCCATGATAAATAATAAAGCATATGCTCATACGAAAATCCTCTCAACAGAGGTCTTGTTTTCAAATTCAGATGTAATGAGCTCCTCGCAAGAATTTTCCAATCCTCGCTAATTGCTAATTACACGAATGATCCGCACCACATTCTGGTAACTTGAACCATATTATCCGACACTTCACGAAAGATACGAATGCCACTCGCTGCTAATGAACGTAAAATATAGACGAATCAAGAATATTCTGACTTAGTCGAAAAAGCAACAAAAAAAGTCGACGAGTTCCCAATGGCGCGAAGTTTTAAACAGCAGTGTGTTCAAATTACAAAGGAAAATCCGAAATCTGCCGCTCATGTAACAACAAAAACAACCCTTGAGAAAAGCCAAAGCACGTCCAAGGGCAGTTAAACGTGAGGTAAAGCTCCCGTAAGGATTGTATCATCAATTCTAACCGGTTTGCACCTCGTTACATCCCCTCAGTCTCATAATTTTCCAGAACAAGCTGCGCTTCGATCCTCTCTCTCTCTCACTCTCGACGCAAGCGCAACTTAATTAGTCACCACTACCAACCAACCAACTTCCCCCCCAAAGTCGTAAACGCGTGTTATGCGTGCTTGGATGGATGTATTTCGCGGGCGTGACGCAAGGTAATTAACACCCTATACTGCCAATCCAGCCAAGCTTGCTCCCAGAGATAAAACGAAGGGATTAAAAATTCTGTCAGCCCTCTTCCCTCTTCCGAGTTAATTGGATGCTTCGACGATGGGCTTTTAATGGAGTATCCACGCGGCTCTCTCTCTCTCTCTCTCGGGGAATCGTTTGTTAGTTGTAAACTTGCACGAGGTTATGGAAATTAAAAATTTTGTATTTTTAATTCTCTCGCTTACTTTTTTTTACCCGGCACGTTTGCGCGAACGGACGTATTTTCGTTTGAAATTACACCGCGATAATACCTTTGAACGCGATGTTTGCAACGTTGTGACTTTGCCTCGCGGGCTCTTATCAACGAAATGGCTGTGTTGCGAAATGTTAGATGATGTTTCGTAAAATGCGAATGTTTCCACGTACACGCAACGTTTCCATTAAAAGTATTTACCTTTTGACGGTATTACGCTGTCATTACGATAATTGAATGAACATTGCCATATATTTGAATAATCTATCTGGTATTTTCAATTCGAGCATCAATGTATTGATCAACTTATTATAGGCAATAAAGGACGTTCAATGCATTACCGCTAAAAGCAATCGAACACACCGCATACATTGGAGAGCGATACTCTCTTCGGCGAAATGAGAAACCGAGTTATACGTATACAATCTATAGCATTATTGAAAGTTGAAAGCAAGCGTGATCACTCGTCCAAGTGCTTTTTATGCCATTCTTCGTTGAAGCGGCAGTAGTATTTACGACGGATAGATGGTAGCACCCAAGGCGATTCGAGGAAAAAGTAGAGAGTGAGAGAGAGAGAATTGCCCTGCATTATGCATTTATATTGCGGCTCGATGTTTATGCGCCTTCAATCTTACGTATGAGGACTTTTATGGGCAAATTTTTACGATTTAACGATCCTTCGAGCCGCGCGACGAACGAGTTTTTCCGCGCTCTCTCTCTGTACTGATAAATATTTAGTGAGATTTCGAGGAAATTGGTACACGGGTAATAATGGAGCGTTTATGTTGCTTTATGAGAGAGAAGTTATTGAGATTTCATGCGAAATCCATTTACGTTTAGTTTAGCTTTTTTTTCGATATATCGAGGTAGAAAAGTTTCTCGAATTTTTTTTCGTTCATTAAAGCTTCTTCAGAGGCTGCAGCAAAATGCTTAAAAGGAAACTCTTGCATAAAATATATAGTACATTAGTAGTAAATGTTCTCTCGCTTTCTCTCTTTCTCTTTCCTTTCATCGCGTATTCCTTTCTGAGTGGGGTGATTATCAAAATGGTTGCTTATGAAGAGAAGAAAAACGAAGAGGAGAGATAAAGGTGAAAAGCATCGTAAAGAGAGAGAGAGAGAGAGAGAGAGAGAGAGAGAGAAAGAAAAGGATTGGAAAGTTAATGGTGGCACTGCGATCAAAGGATGCTACTGCGCTTCTGCTACTTTTGGCTTGAACGATTCAAGTTTAAACAAGTGGCCTCCCTCTCTCTCTCTCTCTCTGCCTTCTCTCAGTAGGCGAATGCGAAATGCGCCTTTGTGAAAGCTAGAGATAATACGTCTTCCGTAACCTCTACCTATGCACGTGTATATACTTGGCCTAAAGCCCTGCCAGCAGGAGAGAGAGAGAGAGAGAGAGAGAGGGGATGCTCCTTGTGTTCCTCTTAAACGCATGGAAACAAAGTTTTGGTTGCCCTACGTGCCCGCTCATACGCCTTTCGAACTTAGTAGTGTCGGTGTGGCTTAAAGGAATATGCTTTAACAAACTATTCTCTTTATAACCCTCTCCGACTTGCAATTCCTCTGCTTATCTCTCATATTATTGCGATTTTCTTTTTTTTTTCGAATTCGAACGATTTTTCGATAGCATTTTATCAATTACACGGGGAATATAAAATGTCTATATTTCAATCGGTGCCGTATATTTTTTTTCCGCTTTCGTTACGTTAATTTTTGACGTGGATTTTACTGGTAATCGAGTAAAAGTGCCTCTCTACATGTCCGAGTGGAAATTTCGGATGATATGAAATTCATGTAAATTTCGTGAAAATTCTGGCTTTAAATGCTTCCGTAAATAAAGCTCTCTTTCAATAATAATTCAGAGTATTTTTGCCAGCAAAACTAATATTTTTGTAAAGAAATATTTTGTAGATTTCCAAGTTTATTCCTAGTTTCAAATTGGTTTGTTTATCACATTAGTTCATTAAATTGTCGAAGTGTAAAGTAACTTAGAAAAAAAAATCTCACTGTCTGACCATACTCGAATATATCTACTTGAAACACTGGACTCGAAAGTGGGACTCGAATTTTCGAGTTTGTCAAACAACACTTCCGCACCGTGCGAAATCGAAAGCGTATAAGTAGAGTGGGGGTAGGAGGGAGCCAATACGAAGTACCCTTATCAGGCGTGTTAAAGCCAAAACTCAGAGAGGGAGGCAAGTTCATCGTTAGCGGTCGCACTATACATTCGGCGTGTGGGTTTAATTTCCAACTCTCGTTCGGTTCGTGTTTCAGGCTGCTGCTGCTGTTACTTGCTATTACTGCTGGCGTTGCTGATCCTAACACGACCCTAGAGGAAAAGGAGGAGAAGGTTGGAAAGCTGGAGGTGGAGAAAGGATATCCCGGGGAATGCTGGGCCTGTGTATACATACCTATAAATAGTGTATCGAGAGGAAGAGGCGCAGGAATTGCTGCGGTTTGTTTGCTTTTCGTTCGATAGGCTTGCTTCAAGAAAGCCTTCGTTACAGGTAGTGTGCGAGTGTGTGTGTGTACGTGCGAGAGATAAATGTTGCGTTTGATTCTGTTGTTAGCGCGGGAATTTATTTTATCTTTTTTTTTCTTTCGTTGTTGTATGAATTTTGAAAAATCGATATACTCGCGGGAATACGAATGTCACGAGATGACTTTAATTATTTGTGACCTGTGATTTTGAAAGTTATATACGCTGGTTGTTTAATAATACTGCGAGCAATGTTAACTATATATTATACGAAGCTGCGTCGAATGAGTTGCGCGCGAGTTTGTATATTCATTTCGCGCATCAACATGACAATTTTCGCGAAATGTAACATTTTCATTTGTTGTTTGACAAATATTTATGATCTGGCTTATTATACGAAGATTTGATTATGAATAGCCGCACGAATGAGATTTGATTTGAAATCGTTCGGAGAAAAAGTTAGGAAAAAATGTTAAAGTTAAAGAAAAAGAAAGAAATTGAAATATAAAGTCAGTCGCTATGGAAGTGTGATCGACTGCTGTTCATATAGAAATGAGTGTTATAAAAAAAAAGACAAATAGAATGAGCGTGTAGATAAATAATAATTCAATCTCATTCCACTGATATATTTTCTTATAAAAATAACGCAATTGAGTTTTTTGCGGCCACGTATGTCGTGGAAAATCGTATCCTACATAGAGCGGATTAAGAAAAAAAAAGTAAAATATCCATTAGTTGAGCAGTTTCTCATTTATCGACACATTAGAAAAGAAAAAAAAACAACTGTGTTATTTAGTGTAAGTATAACTACAGGCATCACTTTTTGATAGAATGCAAAACTTTTATCAAAACAATAATTGCACGATTTCATTCAGCTTCTGAATATATTTACACTTTGATGCAAAATTTTGAAGCAATCGTTTTTTCTGAAAAAAAAAAGAAAATTTTTAATGTATTTATGGCAACTCATCATCCCCTGTAAAAATCCATACAATGTAAAAAAAAAAAGAATTTTTAAAAATATGATACTTTGTAACCTGATAATTTATTCTCGTGACGCTGATTACATCAACAGTCTCGTATACACGTATATCCAAATGAAAATAAAGGATAAAAAAAACACTGATTCGTAACAATACTACTGCATAAAGAAAAATTAATCAAGCTGCTGATTAAAAACCTCGAGCCTAAATGAAAGACTATTCATTGACGCGCCCGCAGAAGAAGATTTCAAAAAGAAAAAGCATCTTTTACCAGATTGAGCTTTCCACATCAATTTCGAACCTTTTACAACGTCTTTTTCTATACCACACCTATATACCTATCCATTCACGCGATAAGGAGTGAGAGAAATAAAAAAAAAGCTCCTTTTCGCGAAACCCCTCGGCGCTAATAACGATGCGGATTCCTCGTGGCGCAATATCGTGCACGTACGCTATTTGCATGCTCGCGCGAGCTGCACAAAGTTCTCTCGAGAAAAGTCGAATCGCGCGGAAGGAAATCAATCAATTTCTCTGCGGTGCGCGCGTATATACGACGCGGCTTTGCCACCTACGTACTTGCTGGCGGATGAATTGAGAGCTTTGCACACACACACATTTTCAGAGACAGCTCGTATCCTTATATTGCGCGACTTCTTCGCAGAAAAAAAAGAATTGAGATTCTTCGATGTTACTTACGGAAGAGACTGTTGCTTTTAAAGTGATCTTTTTTTTTGTTTCTAAACGAAAATCTAAAACTTCTATCGAGATAAAGTCTTCTCGAAAGTGAAAAAAAAAACAAGCAGTTGTCATTAATTTCTTCTGATGCACCAAATATCCATACGTTTCATATAGTTAATGTAAAATAGCGCGACTTTGTACACTACGACTTTTCGGTTTTATATATCAGTATACCAAATAAAACTCATCCCCTTAATATTAGGATAACCGTTAGGTATTTTAGCAATGCAAGGATGAATTGATAAATACCATTTTAAATCGAGGTTCAAGTGGATTTTATTTGAATAATATAAGCTATACCCTAAATAAGTGCTTATTTTATAAGAGATAGTTTTTCGATTCTTTACAAAACGTTTTAGTACCGATAAAATGAAAAAAAAAGGTATCAAACTGTAAAAACCTGATACTTTTATATATATAATAACATTTGAGTATTAACTTTCCGAATAATCAGTAAGAATATCAATATTAACAAATTTCTAGACTATTTTGAATGAAACTTATATTTTTGAAGACTGTACACACCAATTATGTACATATAATTATCGTTTCTTCTCCAAACTTTCATAAACTGACGAAAAGAAAAAATATTCTCAAATATTTCATACTTTATACTGTTTATATCCTTCTAGTACTTAATATTTTAATCCTTATGAAAGAAGCACTTTTCATGAAATAACTACACATAAAATAAGCACTGCAACTATTATATGTTATCTGGAATTGAATTAACTGGCTTTCCTCGATATTTTCATTGAAAGAATAATGAAAGCAATGTATTATTAAATTTTAATTTACGTCGACTTGTCGATGTCCATTCCACATTTGTTCCAGTGATGGAAAGCAAAATAAAAACATATTGAAATATACAGCGTTTTCTGTATAAAGTAAATAAAAATTTACATCAGTTTCTTTACAACGATAATTCCTAAAAGATGTCTTCAGTTTTTTTCAAGTATATGCAACAACTGGACAAGTATATTTTTCCAACGTCAACATCACATATTATAACATTGAATTCACTTTTTCAGTAGAAGTACAAATTTATTATAGTGATATGAAAAAATTCTATCCACCAGTCTGCCATTTGTCATATGTGCACAATAATTCAATCACACAAAAATATTGAGGTTCAATCGTTATGCGTGCATTTTCTTGTTCAATACATAATTTAATAGATATTCAAATTTCTTTCACAAATTCTATTATTCATTTGCAAAAACAAAGCAAAAAAATTCGAAAATATGATGCAAGAGACAATTGTATGTTATAAGTATAAATATGTACAATATTCGACTACGTAGATGTAAAATTGAAAATGGAAAGTCGATTGAATGCGAGAGAGAGAGAGAGAGGTATACATATATATAATATACATGTCGAGCTTTTCCTGCGTTGAAACGCGCGTGAGTGTTTCGCGGAAAAATACGAGAATCGTTCTTTTTTTTTTCTCTCGTCTCTCGACTGCGACGCGAGTGCGAGCGTCGATAAAAGTTACAGTAACGACACCATTAAAAGAAAAAAAAAGAGGAAAGATTTTAAAATTGTACGATTGTTAAAAAGTGTAAATAGTCGAAAGAGCGAATATTTCCGATCATCTGTCACTATCACCTTAACACGAAAGATTGTCATAAACTTTCATCCTGTATCAATTACGTGCACTATTAAATGAAACGAAAAAAAAAACCGAATACAACCGATTATTTTTCTCCCCTCTATCCCCGTATAATCCTACAAATATGTCGTATTTCGTACTTTATATTTTTTTTTGTGCGATAAATTGTTGGATTTTTCGTTCTCATGCAAAATACGAGTTGAAATTTTCAAGATTAAATCATCGCACGAACATTCAAAAGGTACAATAAAGTTCAACGACGCCGAGAGCGAGAGAGATACATTCCATCGGGACTGGAGCTTGATAGTTATCGACTTCGACGACAGATTTATCGAAGCGATCCAGTGAATATCGTGTGCCGTAACTCAGCCAGAATGGAAGCGCGTCGAGGGTAAATAGTCAGACGTTAAAATTAAATAGGAGACGCTGCTGCTGCTGCTGCTACTGCTAGTGCAACTGCTGCTCGTTTTCCGCGCCGAAGCAAACGATCGGCTTCTGCCGCTCTTCAAATAATCGAAATTGATTTCGAACTCTCCTCGACTTTACGAGCGCGAGGCGCAGTTATGCTTCTAGTTCGCCAAGCAATTGCAATGTGCTTCAAATGTATCGTGAAACCCTCCGAGCGTGGCAAACTCCGCTGGCACATTCTTAAACTCGCCATTACGCCCTGGAAAATTGCATTTTTAAAAGCAGTCGAAAGCGGAATTGCGTTGCTTTTTTCGAGAGATGGGCTTCGAATAAATTTCTCCATCGATGCGTCCACGCATATTTTCCATCTTTTATAAAAGGCTATTTGTAGCGGAATAGTATGGAAATTTTATTCAGCTGTAATGTTCGGTTATAAGAGACCTTCTTTTCGCATAATTATTCGAATATCATCAGCTCTAATGCAAATAAAAAAAAAACGATTAATAAAATCAAATTTTGTTGCTCGAAATTATTTCTTCAATCGCAAATTGCAAGAGTACATATTACAATCACCCTGCGTTACTTGTTGAGATCGTCAAGAGTGAAATTTAAAAAAAAATTCGCATAACGAAAGAAGTAGCAATATGACATTAACTGCGAGCTTTTCATCTTTCTCTTTTGCTCGAGAGTTGCAATTTTCTCGAGCGACTCATCAAGCGTCAATGCTCATACACGCGAGAAAAGCATACATCGTGTTGCCTCAGATAAAAATGACATGTAATCGTTGCTCATCAGAACACCTACGATGTAAGGTACGTAATTTCCATCTATTCTCAGCTTTTCTCATCTATTTTTTTTTTAATTTTCATTGAAACGAATTCACTAATCTATAATAATATCAAGCACAAAACACCATCAATTATTATCAAGTCATCATGGCAAACAGTACATTTTGCATTTTTATTAATGTAAATACTAATAACGCATTAAATTAACGCAATTCACTTTATTAATTATTTCCGAGTGTACATTAACGAATACCGCAAGGTCGAGATTATTTAATCAGCACTAACTTGAGAGAAGTAAATTTCGAATATGTAAATGAAATATTACATTGATGTAACTGCATGCTCATTATAATTAACGAGTATATAAATCATCCAATTAACATTTGCGAAGCAACGCGCAAAAAAAGTCAATGAAATTTAATAAAACCATACGAGAGAGTTCGTAAATTATTTTTTAAATTCAATTTTTAACTTCGTGCTCAGAGCGACCGTCCAAAAATGAGAAGAAAAAACTTTCCACTGCAACGGTCATAAGTCGAATAAGGCGCCCCTCAAGTGGGTCAGAACCAACCCAATAATCAGCCCTTGCTCTTTCTCTCCCTCTCGCATATAATCTTTTCTTTCTTTCAACTGAAAGGAAAAAAAAATATATATATAGATATATATGTGTGTGTGTGTGTGTGTGTGTGTGTGTGTGTGTGTATGCAAAATTGCTGGTCTGACGGCGACACCTCTCCCATCTCGCGCCCGAGTATATAGGTGTATTATATTTATCTATATAGGTATCGCGTATCGCGCAGTCGCTGTCGGTGGCCGAGTAGAGGAGACTCGAATCAGCTGGGTTTGCGCGCGCGCGTAGAGTCGGTGATCAGCTGCTGCTGCTTAGTCAGGCCGCGTGAGTGTTGCGAAAAAGTGTGTGGTGCTAAACGAGTGCTCCTCCTCGTCGTCTTTGTCGGTCGTGCGTGTGCAAATTGTGTTTCATCGTCGTCGTCGTCGTCGTCGTCGTCATGTTCTCACTTCAGAGGAGTATCCTGTAAGTAAAGCACTAGTTTAATGGAGCGCAGGTGTGTGTGTGCGCGCGCCTGTCTTGCCATTTACCTTGTCCTCGGCGCGTTCCATTTTCGCTAAAAAGAGGTTAAGCCCTAATTAGCCAACCTTCTCTCGCTCGCTCGATCTCTCGAGGGCATCGATGTTTTGTTAGGCACACACTGGATACCGTATACCTGCTTTCAGCGAGTAGGTTTGTCGATAAACTCGTCGACGATAACAACGTCGAGATAAAGATACAAGTAGGGTGTGTTTGTCACATCGACGTGTATTTACATGTGCAAGGGTTGCTCTATGCGTGTGTATGTGTATATAGAGGAGCTGCTGCTTCCTTTGCCAGCAGCAGCCGCGACGATCGATAAAACGAGCAGCCTTGCGCGCACTGTTCCCTTTTTTTTCCTCTTATATGTACATATATGTACCCATGCGGCTGTGTCTCATTCAAAAGGGTTGCAAAGTCCTTCCCTTCGTGTTTTAAACTTCTTTTTTTTTCTGGGTTAAGACTGCGTGTAATCGCGAGTGTAATAGGGCTTCCGACGGTGGACTGACAACTGATATTGAAAATTTTTTCAAGAAAAAAAGAAGGAAATAAAGTGCCGGTCGATTGAATTTTGCTGTAAAAAAGAAAAAAAGCGTCTTTCAAAGAATTTTTACGCAGAAAAGAAAGATCGAGAAAACTTTTTTTTCCAATTAGCGCGAACCTGTTGAATGGGCGTTTGTAAATAATGCCCTAGCTATTTGCGGAGCTGTGGTTTTCGCGTGAAAAAAAGTCATCGTTAACGTCCGCTGCGCTGCTTTGAACATTTATTCAGACTTTTTTTGCCCTTTATTTCTTTATTTTGTTTGCTCTCGTTTTTTTTCGGATAAAAAATGCATTTTATATAACAATGAGCCTTCAGACTCTTTGTTTTCCAATTGACGGAATTTTTTCTATACTTTTTCAGCGTTTTGTTTTATATGGTACTTGGCTGTTTACCATTTATTCGGATAATAGAACCTACAGTTGTGTTTAACACAGATATTTTATTTTGTTCAATTACGTTGAAGTGCAGCTTATGCATGTATTTTCCACATCATGCTACACAACAAAATAAGCTCGTCTATAGGATCCGTGTCCAGCTAACATCCTATCCCATCCAACGGCGTATGCTTCTGAAAATAATCTGTTATCTTTCCATACCGGACGTACATACATTATTCGCTAAATATTTGCTCGTCGCATCAAACGCTCCGATAAAATCGCGCTCTAATTTTATACGCGCATACGCACAACTGCAATTTTTTTTTGTTATTCTGAGCTTGTAACAAAAAAAAAACCTTGTGAAAAAAGAAAAATCAATGACAGCGAGCAGACGAAAACTTGCGGCCACACGTGCGCGACGCGTAGGCTGCGAGCTTGCGCAAGCTCGAAAAAAATGTTTTTGGCTGCGAGTTTTTTTTTACAATAACGTAACGAGTCGCTCTCTTTTTCTCTCTAGACAAATTTAGATTTTTTATTTATAGATGCTGTTTTTCAATGGCACGAAAAAGAAAAAAAAAATTTTTTTTCAAACGCACAAGTGTTCCGCGTGATTGAACGTCGGAGTTTCTTGCGATAATTTTTCTTTTTACATAGGTGACGTAAACTCGCAGCAGGTAGATAGACATTGACATTGAAGATAAAACAGACATTATAATGTCTATAAGATAAAATAAAGACGCTTGTCTAAACATCTATATCGCGTGCGATTGTAGTCGAACACGAGTACAACTTTTTACGATAAAGAAGATTTATCGTACAACTGTAAAATCGCGAACGAACGAAGTGAATAATTTTGATATGCGACTCACGCTGAAAGCTTCCAAACAAAAAATTATATTATCATTAACGTCGTAAATCATGCACAACCATAAATTTTCAATTAAAGTTTTTTTTTAATCACCCATCAATTTTCTCAAAATTGACCTATAAATCATCTCAAAAATCAGTAGCATATAGAAATTCACGCGTGTCATTCGCAGAAAAAGCAAGAACCACCAAGTCGTAAATAAACTACAAAAGATTTAGAAAGAAGCAAAAAAAAAGAGCTGATCTATAACTCCGAAAAACAAAGCTGCATCAAACCCAAAGAATCAGGCAAGAGAGAGAGAGAGAGAGATATTTTCGGTCGCTTTATTTCGGGCGCATATTCCACTCTTTTTCCACCGTTGCCGCGCGGCTCGCACGCGGCCTTCGCTATATACAAAGCTCTCACGCGTTCGCATGCTATACGTGTTAATCCCCGAGTACCGGTTCGATCTAGCGTGAATGGAACAGCTGTTCGAGCCACTGGATTTTTATTCCCCTTTTGTATCTTCCAAATCATCCTTTCGAAATATATTGCCACTAGGATGAATTCCACATTTTTTTTTTGGTTACCGAATGTAATTGCTATCGCGGTCAAAAAGAAAAAAAAAGTGCGATCTCGTTTTATTTTCCAGTGCGCAACTACTGGACAAAAAACTTGACACCCGCGCGCGAAACATGACGCTTGCGAGTGCGAGGATGATTCTTTGGCGTGCGAATTTCTGGCGTTCGCATGGCATTTTGACGTGCGTATATACGCGAGCGAACGCGCAAGCACATTTGTCTAGTTGGCGTGTTATATAACGTTATTAACTATTCAAAATATATATACGTCGCTTCGTGCTGTAACGCTCGTCGAATTAAACGCGTTATTTCCGTACGTATTGTAAAAGAAAAATTATAGAGCGTAAATAATGCAAAAATACGTACACGTAAAGTTCGCGAAATTTGCAAAAGCATTTTAACAACTGTACTGGAATATTTCCCGGCTATCTTTCAAATGCGAACGTAAAAATTTCAACCGTGTCGATAATGACTCATAATTATATCGTAAATAATATCGGCGTATAAACGAGCGACGGTAAAAAAAAAAGAAAAATAATTATTTCAACCTAGATTTACACAATTCTAGGTCATTAGCTTATACAGCGAAACTTTGAAATAATAAATCATGGGCAGAGCCAACTTCCCAATACATTCCAAAAATCGTAATTAATCGTGCAATTATTGACATTTGCTCGCCCGCATTATATATA
>JAWWMK010051767.1:0-43945 GCA_035047105.1 Galeopsomyia nigrocyanea | reverse complement strand
TGTTCCTCTCTCTCTCTCTCTCTCTCTCTCTCTCTCTCTCTCTCTCTCTCTCTCTCTCTCTCTCTCTCTCTCTCTCTGCGCAACAACGGCTAAACGAAAACCGCTTTGGATTTTCCTTGGCGAAAAGAAAAGAAAAGAAAGAACCTAAACGCTGCACTTACTTAGCATAATCGGTGCTGCGGCGGGTGAACGCGGGCAGGCGTCAAGCTTGCAAATTGGCTTTTGCCCGCGAGGAATTTATCCGGCGCAGACACATAGAGCGCTCGGGGCCCAATTTCGCGCTGGCGGAGGCTTCTTTCGTTACGCGCGCTCAACACCTACGGTGATTTACGGGACGAGAGAGCGAGCTGCCGCAGCGGCAGTCTATGTAGCAGCCGCAGCCGCTCTTTCAGAGGAAATCGTCGAGGTAGGTGAGAGGGAAGCTGTTGCTACCGGACGGCTTAAGGGGGATATGCATACATATACATTTTCTAACTGTTTTTCCGAGGTAAATTCTTTTTGACTTTTAGGTATGCGCATTGACTATACAGAACTCTAGTTAAACTCTAGTTTTTATTAACTTCACGGGGTTAGACCTGAAATTTAGCACGCTAAAAAATAAAGTTTTTAGTCGGTCAGATTTTTTGATCGAGCAGAAAGGTTGTCAGATCGGAGTAAAAATTTTCAAGATTATTAATACAATTTACAATTTGGTTAAGAACATACCACGAAAATTTTGTCAATTGTTTAAAAGATCCCCCAACCACCCCAAAACCTATAAACCACCCAACAACAAAGCGGATCATCCACCCCAGCCGTCTCTCCCTCTCTCTCGCCGTATGATTGATAAAGATAACCAGGCGAAAAAAAAACCCAAAAGCTGGCGCACAAAAGGAAAAAGCCACCCCTGGAAAAAAGGAGGTAGGTGTGCGCGCGCTAACATCATAAGCCAAAGGTGAAGAGAGAGGGAGAGAAAACTACTAAGAAAGCCAGTAGCCGGGTGAGAGAAAGATAAAAGGAAAAAGCAAAAGCGAGGGGCATAAGTAACAACCGCAGTCGGGCCTGCCTCCCTTCGGGGCGTGTAAGGGGCGACCAGGTAAGATCAAGCATAAAGATCGACCCATTGCGACGACTTACGCTTTTAACTCAGAGCCGACCGTTATGACGAGGCACTTTTCGTAATTTTTTTTCTCTACTTCAACGTTCTCTGTTAAAAGTTGTTTTGCTTCTTCTTTTTTTTTTGCTTGCGTGCAGTTATGGGCTGGTTGAGTTGAACTTGCAATAAAGTGAAATTATTGCAGAGGGTAGGTTGATTTTTTTTTTGCGAAGGACACTTTGTATGTCGTGCAAGTTTATTGCGAGAGTGATTCTTGATGATTTTTATCATTTGTTTGAGGTAACAAAATAGACATGTACTAATTAACTAATTAGCACATGTCATAGATAATTTTATGTTAAAAACTACGTTCTCAGTTGATTTTGCTGAATAAATTAATAGAAAAAATACATCACATTATACTTTTTTTTCAAGCAGAAAAAATACTCCAGATAACCTGATACACTTGCCGAAGACACACGTTGAATATTTACGTCAATATAATATTCACAAAACCAGAAACTCTAATGTATCAAGCATAATGTACAACATCAACCTCGTTAAATAGTTGACCTTGGCATAATAATTGCATCCTCGAAGAATAGAAGAACAAGCAAAAAGAAGAAAATAAAAAAAAACATAGAAAGACACGAGCGTACATAGCAACAGGTAAAATCAATTCTCGCATCGCTTAGAAAACTCTGAACTTTAGCTCCAAATATAGAACTCGCTTGCACGTGCAATTCCTCGAGTCTTATACATCCTTGTCCGCCCCTCTTCCAATCATTCCTTCCTTTTTTTTCTCTCCCTCCTTCTCGTATACGCAGTGTAAATGTTACTTGCCAAGGCGAAGCTTGAATGTATAGGATTATATGAGCTACCGCCGTGTGTGTGCGTGTGTGTATGTATGTTGCTCATACGGAAGGTCGTAATTTTTAAGAACTTCGATAGGTACATTGTAATTGCCACGGCGGACGGAGAGGCTACTGTTTCTTTTGATGCTACTGCTACTGCTGCTGCTGCTGCTGCTGCATGAAAAGTCGACGGAGATGAGAAATGACACGCGCGCGCAACATTGTAATGGAAGTTTATGACGCTTTTTTATGCTTTCTTGCCTTCGCTTGCTGCTGTTGCTGCCGCTGGAGTTTTTTTTTCCTTCTTCTTTTTCACTCGCAATAGGTGACAGAGTGACTTGGCTCTCTCTCTTTCTACGGTTATTGATCGTTTTCCTATTTTTATTGTTGGCTGCGTACATAGCGAAAGAGTTTCGATGCTGTTGCGATGGTTTCGAGTTGTTTTTTTTTTTGTGCGCGTGCAGAAATGCCGTAAGATACGATTTAGTAATTTGTAGAAAAAATTGTTTATCATGCGAATATTTGTTTGCGTTGGTAAATAAAATCTTTCATTAATGTCGCCATCGCATAATTGAAGTATGAATAAATAGATTTAATACTTTCGTATTTATTGAAAAATAAACAATAAAATTCACTATATTGCACGAATAAACTGAACGCATATAAAAGAATTGAATGATATTGGTTCTCAACGTCATTCAGCAATAAAAAAAATCAATTCTAATCTACACGCTCGATCAAGTCACCCTACACACAAATGCATCTAAAATTCCGACACATGAAAAGACCAAAGTGAAGTTCTTTTGCATCGCGATACACAGCAACAGCAGCAGGCATATAACAAAGAACAAAGAATAAAGTCTCTCTGGTTGCTATACGTGGTAATAAGTCGGAATTTCCCGAGGTCGCACCCAATGCAATACGCAGTTGGCGTATGCCTCCTCCTAAGGGGTGGCTTTTGCGCTTGCGCTTTCGCCCTCTTTTTTCTTCTTCTTCGTCCTCGCTCCGCCTTCTTTTTCACCCCCCTCTGATTACCCACTTCTACTACTACTTCCACCTCTCTCCCTCTCTCTCTCTCTCTCTCGTTACTCTCGTATACACACACACACATGCGCGCGAAATCACGCTGCGATTCCCATGTTAATACTCCAAAGTCCAGGTGTGCAAAGCAATGTGCTTCTCACGCTCGACTCTCTCAGTGAAGCACAATGATCTGCCGAAATTTCATTGCGCGTGCAAGCTATACTAGCAGTTTTTCTTATTTTATGGTCAAACGTTAGATATATTATATATCACACACGGGATGACCACTACTTTCGATTTATGGATGGTGGTTAGTGATGCGATTCGGTCAAGCGATGTTTTTCACTGACGGGTATTGAAAGAAAGACGGGGTTGAATTTTACGAGGTCGTCTTTATACCTTCAATGCAATCTCTATCGCTTTTGTCTTGTGGGGTCAGTTAGCGTCATTGAATTGCATTTTTATTTAACTTTGAAGTTTGAAAGGAGTCACTTGTTGATCTTATTGTAGTAAAGGCATTTTATTCGAATTGAATAGGTTCAATTTTGAAAAACTTATAGGCATTTTTATGTGAATGATCCAACAAGAAAGTCTTGAATATGAAAATAAAAATGATATACTACTTGGTATAATAATGTATTTTGAAATGAATCGAAATAAGCATATTTGATCTAGCGAAGCAATCCTCTCTAACTACAACACATAATAAATAAATAAAAGAAAATAAAATGACTAGAAGATTGACTAACGCCATCTCGTAAAAAATCATCAAATCATTCCAAATCGAAGTAGGCACAATAGCAATTAAGTGATTACCACGAAAAACTGGCGGAACAACACATTCGCGCGCGCGCGCTTCTCCATCGTCCTGTCGTCTTGGCCGAAAATTTATGGTCTTGGAAGTCTTTTAGGCGTGTGCCATGTCACCCTCGCTAAACGAGAAGCAAACAGCGACGACGGGCGGTCGGGCATCTTGAGCAGCGCGTCTCGTGGCACGCGCCTACCTTCGACTTTTCTTTTCCGTTTGCTCCCCCGCTTCATATAATATGTGTACAAGGAGGGGACGAAGAAGAAGTAAGAAGAAAAAGACGGCGCGCGACACCTATTTCTCTTTGCAATAGGTACATGCGGGCGCCCCTTGCTCAAGGCGTTTTTCGAAATCTTTTAAGGAGGTAACACACAGCCACGCGTCATAAATGAACGAGACGGAGGGGAGCACCAAATGTGGGTGAACGTATACACGTTTTTATGGATATATACAGCTGTTTGATTGTTGCGGTTAAGTACTGCAAATGAATGTTTTTGTTTGACAGTGATGTTGTTTTTATAGTCAGAAATTTTATACACTTTTATTGTTGTTTTATGTAAAGATATTCAATTATTTACGGGTTTTTGACGGAAGATATGAACAAATTAAAATATTGAATCGATAAAAAAATAAGTACATTACTAATCTCATTTCGAAATAAGATTTTTTTCTCAGATTTAGCAATAACTTATATGTCACTCCATCCACAAAAAAAAATACGATCGTAGCTGTACTCGTAACTTAACGCGCGACAAAAGACGAAACAAAATCATCATCGTTACACACGAAAGGCGTCAAGAAAATTACACGCTCAAATTCGCCGGCTTAGGCTGTGTGTGTATGTAACAATCGCTCAATAAAAAGCGACACGCTTTTAGCATCGAAAAGTCTTCGAAATCGATTACATCTCCTTGGCGAAACATCTGAGAGGGCGTTCTTCTTTTTTTCGCTTTCTTTTCTTGCGCTGCACACACGCGCCCCCCTGAGGAGGCGTACAAAACTGGACCCTTGTACGACGTTGAATTTATGTATCGTGGGCGGCATTGTCGCCTTACATACATCTGCTCTGACAAATTGCCCGTGTAGAGAGACCTTCTTTTCTTGATTTTTCACTTCCAACTTGGTCATTCCGCGCGCTTCCGTTTGCTTCGTCCGTTCCGCGACTACATCGTACACGCTACTTTATTGCTTCGGTATTGGTTCTAAGGGGCGTGTGATTAATTGATTTTTGAGGGGTAGCACGATTGATGATTTGATGCGGTTTGATTTGTTGCTGCGACGATGTTTACTTGAAAATTTGGTAAATGGTGCCGTGTGTAAATATTAAAAGTGAAATGATTATTAGTTAAAAATTTCAATATTTTCGACATTTGATAAACAATCAATTCTTTTTTTTTTTGGTTGAAACAATTCCAATAAAGTCTTCGAAGTTCATCAAACTCTTGCTAAATCGTATTTTTTCTCTTCGCGCCGTCGAAAAAATTTTTATTCTCGTAAAAGCCAGCCGGACGATCGATTTCCGGGTCAGAAGTCAACTCGGCACGATTATACATTGCGTGGGAGCAGCTTTTATATGCAACGATGACATTTCAAATACGAGTTTTTTTTATGAGTCACTGATTGAAATACAAAGCACTTGCCTCAATTAACCATCGAACAAACAAAAAAAATCGAAAAGACTAGCTATAGAAAAAAAGAAGGAGCCACGTGGCAGCTAGAAGCGATCAAAATCGTCCTTTTCTTATTCTTAAGGCGCGCGCCCGCGTCTTATAGAGGAACGAGGGTGGCCACGTGCCCATGTTCATCTTATGTTTCCAGAAGGCTTTCTTATACCTACTTTTGGGGGATAGCATCTACCTACTGTAGCCAGTTGGCCTTCTTTTCTTTAGAAACTGAGATCGGCTTACGCGCTCTGATCACGAGTGTGCTAATTTTTCTCTTTTTTTTCGGGATAGATCTCTTTTATTTTTGTGCCAGTGTTGGGCTTCGCCTATTGTTTTAGAGAATAGATCTTCTTTCCTTTGAAGAGGGAAGATCGTTGTTGACTGTTTTAGGTTTAATGATCACGAGTCTATTTTGAGAGTTGAATTGGGATTGGGTTACGCTTTTGAGAATGTGAAATTAAATCTAATCGTGTGTTTTAATAGAGTCATTTGTGCACTACTTATACTTGTATAAAATTATTCATCAAGGTACATAAATTTTCTAAAATTTAAAAAAATAATAGCAGTGTTCTTATTATTGAATTGTAATTTTAGTTAAATTCAGTAATAAAATTAATAAATAAATAAACAATAACGAATTTTTTTGCGAGATTTATTTGATTCCCTTCCTTTTCTCGATCTATTCAGTCTTTTGTTCTAAAGTCGACTCCTTTACCTATTTTATTCGGCTAGCACAAGCATCCCGGTGGCCGTTTCTGCAGCGCTTATCTCCTCTTTCCCCATTCGATCAGCGAATCCTTTATTTTCTGTCTCTAGGCATCGCGCGTCATTCGTCTTTCGCGTGCGGCTAGAAAGCTGAAATCTCGCTGTTCTCTGTCGTGCATCGATGAGAGAGAGAGAGAGAGAGAGAGAGAGAGAGAGAGAGAGAGAGAGAAAAGATTCGACAATAGTCTGACGAACATTTTGGATTCTTATTTATCAGCATTCAATATGTAGTAGTTTGACTAGTAAAGTTTTGAGTACAAAAATTGTGAACGAAAATAAAAAAACTGTAAAAACCACTCTCACTGGAAAGACAAGCTCTTTCACCGTTTTTTTTTCATTCGTAAGGCGAGAGACACAGAGCATGTATATACATATATATCATTGGAGTCTAGCAGAAAACTAGGTTTTAGACCAGACGACTACGACGACCGAAAGGAGCAGCTGCGAGTCGTACGCGCGGCATCGAATTTGCAATTCATTCGGGCGGCTCGTCTGACGCTTAGGTGTACTATTCGATGATTGCGCGCGGAAGTCGCCGACGAGCTTTCAAATCCCCATTTTATTGCCTGTCTGTAATCCTACTAGTTTTTTTTTTCGTCTCTCTTGCGCGAGATGACGTATTTCGAAATAATTTTACTTTGGTATTTAGCGGAGATTAGTTTTAACACGTATATGTGTATGAAAGTTTTTTACGTGCAAATATATAAAAATACACAACTATTTTAAGCTTGTAACAGTAAACTATCCGATTCCAACGCAATTACAGCCAGGCGATAAGATATAATTTACTCGACACCTATCTTTCAAAATTTTTTTTCGACTTGAAAAAAGTTAACAATTGCGAAATTAAAACAGGTCGAATGTAATTCAGTCGTTTTCAGCCGAAAAAAGCAAAGAAATAAAGAAATATACGCGCTCATTAATTATCCGCCCTCTTTTTTTTTCCTTATAGGTGAAAAAACCAGTTCCACAGACACACACATGTAACGTATGTACTAGAGGCAATTTGTATACGTTACTTGCACGCGTCAGCGCTGCTGCTTGCCGCGGCGCGGAATTGAGATGAATTCAAGTTTATTACGTATATATACGTGTATATGAGCAATTTTTCAAGAGCGCGCGCCACTTTTACATCTGTTTATCGTCCCGAATGCGGGCGCTCGCTTGCAAGTTCTTTGTTAACTGTCATACTATTGTATCTACTGCAAGGCCGTTTGGACTGAATGTTGTAGGTGTGCTTACACGCGATGACAGCGTCAGTATCAAATACGTGATAAACATGTGATCCTCGCGGCTGATAGTTCATAATAGTGCTGATGCATTGATATTTGAAAGTATTTTTAAGTTGTTGAATATCTTTTCAATTATTTTTTTCCTCTATAAATAAAAAAGTATGAGAAAAAAAATGAAATAACTCGCATTTATGTCGATTTAAAACGATGTATAATAGAAGCTTAGCTAAAACGCATTTCTAACAAACCCCAACAAGAAATCTACGTAAAATTAGATCAACTTCCTCTGTCATATCCCACTCACGCAATGCAACAACACAACGACAAAATGAAGATTATCGGCTAATTACGCGCACGCGGGCACAAGAGCCTGTAAAACAGTCCGAAAAACAACGGCAAAACCGCGTAATTCCTTCCTCTCTCGCTCGCGAAGAGTCGAGGCGCGCAAACGATATGAGCTTGTGGCACGCGATATAGCTTATACGTGACAGGGTGCAAAATCGTGCTGCAAACAGCTTCCGTTCCTTTTGCCCGTGCAGCTCCTCCTTCACGTTTTAACGCTGATAAAAGCCTGTAATAGCTGCTACTTTACCGGTAAGCTTTATCGGATAGCAACTTTTTCTTTTTTCCTTTTTTTTTTGGGGAATGTGGATTTCGTTGGATCGTTTCAGTAATTTTTGGGATTTACATAAATTGATGGATAGCGATTCATTCCTCTGGAATGCTATCTCGCAATTAAAAGAAATAAATTTAGAGGAAGAAATATCTTGCAAAAAAAAAAAGAATAATGTAAGCTTGTCAACTCCGTCGCATCTTCTCTTAAATCTTACCTTGGTTAAAGCCGGCAGCGTGAAGAGACTCAAGAACCGATAAAGTTCAATCTTGTCAGAATCTTCTCGACATATCTATATAAACAAAAATCTTCACTCGATCACACACAAAAAAAAAAGAAAAGAGTTCTCCAGCATAACACACAAACTTTCACTTTCAAAGTCAACCCTTTGTCCTCGTAGAGTCAACGTCGGAGAATGTCCCACCCACTATAATACGAAGTGAATCACTTCTGAGCATCTATACACGTAATATCTCGCGGGCAACATCAAGCGCGCAACTAAGCGTCTTTGCGAAAACGTCGTCGCGAGTAGCAAGCTAGCAGCGGCGGCGGCAGCAGCAGTATAAGCAACAGGTGAGGAGGCGTCTCGTGCGGCACGGCGCGGCGGTAATACTCGTCGTCCTTCTCTCACTCACTCACTCACTCACTCTCAGAGTGGGAGGTGGGACACGCGACACATTGCACAGGCCTATACCACCACAGCGCGGAGTGGGGATTTTACTATACACAACTGAGATTCGGTGGGGAGTGCTAAACTAAAACTTCTCCCCCTCCCTGTTATCTTGCGCCCCGCTCTCTCTCTCTCTCTCTCTCTCTCTCTCACGTGTATGTACACCTATGGGTGAGAGTGTAAAGGTACGAGGGGGGTTTTCGCCCCTTTATTTATTTCTTTGTTAATTTTCCATGCCGTGTTTTTTTTCTCTTGCTTTCTCTTTGCACCGTGCGATGGATGCTTTGTTCAATACCTGTGCGTGTGATTTTCGATGGTGCTTTGGTTGATTTTTTTTTGTTATCGCGAGAATAGCGAAGGGACTTGTTAGTTTGGGACGGTATTAGCATAATTTGATTGGCTTTTGTTTGCTCTCGCGCGCGGTTGAATAATTCGTAATTGATCGCGGAGTTTTGACGCGCGGATGTCGCATTGACATTGATATAGCTTTTAATTATTTTAAAGGACGTTGAAGTAACGTATCCGTAGCCGAAGGTGCACACCTGCGCGGAATTCATAATTGGATTATACTTCAATCTCGAGCTCTCGATCTTCCCACTGGAATAAAATAAAATCTCCGTGCATATAAAAGAAGCCTTTTTTTTCCCAAGAAATGTCAAATACCAAAAATCCCGAGCGCAAGCGCGCTACATGCAAAATAACCGGGCATTTTCTCCAAATAATTACACGTTTCCTCTCTCCTGCTGCTGCTGCTGCCGCTGCCGTTGAAGCTGAAGCTGCGTATATAAGTATACCGCATTGGCAAAAAAAAAAAGAAGAACCACCGTCGATGTATTTTTTTTATCGTTTGCCAGCTTGACGTAAACATCGCCTTCGCCTCCAACGCGCTCGCGACCAGTTTTCTCTCTTCATTTTGTCAGGACGCCATATACGATGGAACACCCCGAGGATAATCGTGGGCTGAGTGACACTTATCTCTCTCTCCCTCTCTCTCTCTCTCTTTCGGCATGTACTATTTCTGATCGGCGCCTTCGATATACACATGCGAGAGACTGACGCATTGCCGTGTATCGTATTAATACGATAATTGCCGCCAGATTTCTCTCTCTTCCTTTTTTTTCGACGTATTATACGAGTATTTAATTTGAATATTGATTCGTGTTTTTGTGTCTCTTTGCTTGCTTTTTTGGTGGAAGTTCTGTCAAGTTAAACATTGTTCTGCTTGGATGCCGCGTCTTACATATACTTCGATTAAGCGTAGAATTACGGGTTTAATTATATGGCGAGAGGATGTCATTTAATGAGGATCGAGTATTTTTGTATTGGTAATCTAGGCGTGAATGAGATGTGCATGATAAATTGTTGATTGCTAAATAAATTTGCATCTATTTTTAGTCACAAAACGTAATCAGCCATAAATAATAATTAGTTTCAAATTAGTCAGTCGATAATTTCTGCACAGTTTAATGATATAAAGTTTCTAAACGCGCATTGTATTTTCATGATATGGAAGCCCAAGCAAGCAAGGTAAAAAGTCATCCCCCAGAAAATCTCTCTCTCAAACCAAATAACGCCATATCCCACAACGTAAAAAAATACACTCGCTTTTCCCAACACCACTAATCCCCAATCTCGGCATAAAGACTACAAACATCGCATGAAATTTCGAATGGGTGGTTGACAAAAAAAAATTGTACAAACTACAGAGTGTCGAGCGATGAGCCGCACGCAATGACACCGCGAGAGCGAGATCATCATCACCCACTTTCCCACGCGCGATTGCGCGTTTTTGTCTCTGTCTCACTGTGATGGTATTTCTCTCATCTGCACACCTTTGCGCTTCTCGCTTGAAATTCCACCCCTCGCGCTTATTTTTCCCACCCCATACTGTCTCTGCCCAGGTGCTGAAAATTCCTACCTGGCGGCCAGGCTCTTGCCGAGTCGTCGTATATATAATCAATAAAATCACGGAAAGCCTCGAGCTATTTATCGGAAGAGACTGTCATCTCGTTGTACGGGGGTTCGAGTTTTACGATGGGAAAAACAGCTCGGAAGTACGGCTATTGTCCTGTGCTGGGCTTTGGGCTGATTATCGGGGGAGTCAATGTGAGTTATGTACCGTGCACAGGAGCATAGTGAAAGTCGCATTACGATGGGTTTCGACGATTAGTTTTGAATCATTGAGTTCTTATATATATGGCTTAACTCTGTGCTACATATTGGTTTTACAAATAAAATCTATTTTTCACTACTTGTTTTTAACTGGCTTATGCTTTAACAGCACAATATTCAGTACTTTTAAATATTTATTGAATGTTTAATAAATAAAAAGTATTTGATTAACATTGACTCTCCATACAAATAACTATTATAAATTTATTTTTATATAAATTTACAATCACGGCTGTAACAGCTATGCGCACATCCTCGAGGTTTTGAAAATCAGTGACACACTCAATTTTTCGTTGGCCTAAAATCCCGCTCTTTTTCCCGCCAGGTGGTTGCGTCACTCGCTCTCTGCCAAGGTGTTTGGGGAGCATGCAGGTCCACTTACGTTTCATCATTGTGCTCAACGTACAATAATTCTTGCCGAATCATCGGCAATGTAAAATTTTCATTTTTCATGAAATTTCATGTCAAATCATAATTACAAGGCAAAGTATGAAAACTATAATACTCGCCGCGTCGAAAATTAATTTTAAACACCTTCGACAAAAGAAAGCAAAATATAATAAATAAAAAAACTGTCAGTATGTGTGTACACGTACGAAAGACCAAAAAAAAAAAGAACCTGAAGTGAGAGAAAGGAAGCGATAAAAGCGCGACATGAGAAATCACATTTCGGTCGATCAATTCTGGGCGTGAGCGCGTCCTGTCGGCCAAACTGGCTTTCTCTCTCTCTCTCTTTCACGCGAGATGTTTTAATTAACGTATCGATCGCGCGGCCTTCGCCGATTTATCCGAGCGTTAAAGGGTGTCTGCGTGAATCAAAGCGATATAATTTGAGCTGAACGGCACTCTTTTTTTCGTTGTTTCTTCTTTGCGACGGATGAGGGCGAGGTGATAAGAAAGTATTTAATTATGAAGTGACTTTCCAAACAGTACTTGCGTTAGTTTATTATTATTTATAAAGTCATTCATGTGTTGTCGAAGAATAATTTTTGAAAAAGGAGAAAAAAAATTAATAAGACATTTTATTTTTAATCGAGTGTTAAATTATATCCACTGAAGTATACACGATTTAATTTGTCAGAATACTTTCAATGTATAAGCGAGTAGCACTTCAATATAAGATTCTTCAAGCAAGCAAAATGTGTAACATGTTGAAAACGCACTCTGGCTTTAATTTTTCTAATTATTTTCTAAGTATTGAATAAATTGCAAATTGCAAATGGTTATGTTTTTATATGGTGGTTACTTATTACTCGTTATAATGATTTTAGCAATACTGTAATTTCGACTTTCCAAAAATTAATTTAGAATAATTAAAAAAAAACCGTAACATTTTCTTTCACGTGATAAATATCATAATTTGTCTTTTTAGTCATAATCTTATACGTTAATATAACCTCGTTATTCCTGCAGACTTTTATATTTATATATTCATCGATTGCTAAAGAACCCAACGTATGTCAACGTTTGTTTCAAGCCCAACAATCAACTCCCTTGGAAGATTGAACAAAAAAAAACAAATAAAAACCAAACGCGCCGTCGCTCTTATAAATAGAGCGAGTGATAATCCGACTTATCGTCGCTGAGCTCTTTGCGCAACGCTCGATCGCACGACGCATTTATGTGGGTGGCGCGAGCGCAAAGCAGACGCGGAAATTCTGCATTGATATGAGCGGCCTTGAACTCGCCTTGCTATTTTTGACGTGAACTCGCGTGTGTGCGCCATATATATAAACATGTCTAGCGTTAGACGATTTTTTTTGCCGTGATGATGATAACGATGGCTTTACTTTTCTTTTCGAATTTCGCACAAATTTTTCTTTAAGAAAATCATGTAAAATTCCTCAATATTTCCAAAAAATTTTATGTATCTTGAATCATACGTAATAGATGAAAAATTCCTCGACGACGACGCACATTATTAGAATAATAGCCTGTGATCGGCTTTTCATTCTATCTCAAAGCCACCCACAGCCCGTAACTTTTTTTTTCTTTTATCGGGCCTGATTGGCCGCAATTGATCAAGCGCGTCACGGTCAATTCTTCCCATGCCCAAGCATCGAGCGACGTCAAGACGCGGCGCTGAATGTCGAATCGCGGTCACAAAAAACATAATTGTGTGTGTATATACAAGCTCGTAACGTCTCTCTCTTGCTTGTTTTACGAAGTAACATTTTAATTGAATTTTGATTTGTTGAAAATACATCGTAGATTATTAGTTTTTGTAACGTCACGAAATTTATTCATGGAGTTTACTAATTTATTTGAATTTTTCGGGCATTTAAAGGTCTTAAAAATACGAGACTTTTGACAATGACGCAAACCTGGCCAAAATGTAACTGTATTTTCCGAGCCAATTAGTGGCTGTGAGATTTTATTAGCTATAAAATCAAATGAACTCACTTGCGTCTGACGACAGATTCCACATTTTTTACTCATAAGCGATGCAATTAATTGTGAACAAGCAAAAAAAAAAAGAAGAAGAGAAAGTCTCGTAGTTTTATTTGTCAATATCCACAGACATAATCTTCCCAAACTGGACCGAGATTGTTCCTTCGACATCGCGTCGATCCGAGGGATTATCGCATGTGGGCGTAACGAAACTCGAACGTATAGATAAGACATGATCCCACGCAAGCTGCACTGAACTAAAAGATTAAGCGCAGACTTGTACGACGAAAAAAAAAACGTTCGAATGACATATTTAGCTCTGAAGTCTCGCTCGTATTTATGGTTTTTTTTCTCGTTGGGGAGTAAAAAAATGGATGATAATAATTCTTGATGAAATGTGTAGTCGCATTTCATAATGTATAAGAATTACGCATGAAAGATTTTTACATATGTACAATTTTAAATATTCGAAATATCGTGGCAGCAGATATTATGAATTTATGTTACAAGATTTTCAACAATTTTTTTTTTAATAAATATGGTAGTAGGCTAAAATCGACAAATCAAAAACTTTTTTCTCAACAAAGCCAAAAAGAATACCAAGAATTACACCAATACGCCTTGAGCACTATCAAGTCGGCTATCATTCTTCCACCTCCGAAAACAATCCGAAACGTTATTGGGCCCTGTGTACAATTGACTCGAAAGCCCCACGAGCGACGTTTGTCCCTCTCTCGCACACACTCACAAGCCATTGGATCTCTTGTCAGCCGCGCGCGTTTTTCGAATTTGATAATAATCGTGATCAGCCGCAGAAGTAGCAGTTCTGCAGAGAGAAAGAGAAAGAGAGACGGGGGCGCAAATAACATGGAATCTAACGATCAGATTCTTTCAAGTTCGAGGGAGACGCCCGATAATTATTGGCTTGTACGCACTCTGGAATTTCTCGCATCTGCGCTGATATATATTTCTGCCGCAAAAAAAAAAAATCACTGCCAGATCGGCGCAAAGGATTTTTCGTATACAGTTATTGCGGGTGGATTTTTTTATTGACTTTACGCGGGATTATTATCTCGATGGGAATGTATATTTTCGCAAAAATAATTACGTGCTGCACTTTCTTCTTTTTTACGACGATGTAACGTAATATTTTTTTTCCTCCGCGAATAAGTAGTAAATAGTTACTACCATTAAGATGAATAATTTGCTTTTAATTCTCAGCTACTTGCAAACATCGATCATAAGAAAATTGTAGATTACACGTGCTTTAAATATCAACATTAATATTACACGGCGCGATATATATATAAGCGCACCACATAATGCAATCCCATTAAAAAGCAACTCACAGCGCCGCAATAAATACAATCTCAAAATTTATGTTTCCTCGGCAATTAACCCGAATTTTTAAATATTTCACGTGTTTCATACTTGCCGATAAAACTCGATCGAGAGAGAGAAATATATAAGTTAGCTCCATTTATTAAGCGTCTAATCGACTTTTAGTTTCATTAGCGTCGCGTATATAGCGCAACTTAGCCGCGCGGTAATTACTCACGAATTCTTTTTTTTTTTTCGTTCTTTTGTAGAGCGCGCAGCGAATCATAAAACGAAAACCGCATAACACCACACCGCTGTAGTTTTTTCAGAAGAAAACCACACTAAAGAAAATATACTTAATAATAAGGTTTAATTGAATTATCGTTTTCAGGTTTAGTGCGGTCACGGCGTTAATCATTTATGCAGCGCGGGGCACATGGAAGCGCGATGTTTTTCTCCGGGGAAGAACATTTATTATACTTGCGCGCGCTCTCAAGTTTTACACGTGTTTGCTCACCCTCGCTCGACATTCGCTGCTGATCCTTTTTGCATAGCTGAAAAGTGCCACGGCAGGTATGTACGTGCATTACACTTTTATCATGTGCGTAGAAAATCAATTAAAAATTATTTTTCGTGCGCTTCTTACATCCATATGTAATTATTTATAATAATTCAAGGCGCGTCATTTTAAATAAATATTTTATTGAAGAAAAAATTGTTGAAATTAAATTCAAAATTTTATATTATAATTGATTATACTTCAAATTGAAGATTCCTTTATAATTTCAAATTCTGCGTACCATAATACAATAATTTTTATGTTCTTGATATAGTACAATGAAAGTATAAGTAAAAAGTGAAACTACTCAACAACATAGATCAAGCATCTCAGTTCGTCGTGTTTCACCAGATGAAAACTCGATTCACAAAACAGTTCCAGGTGGAACCCCTGTAGAAACCGTCAACCTAGCACACCGTTGACTATATGCGACAGGAATATTAATTCTTATACTGTCCAAGATGTTAGTGCGCTGATGTCCTTCCGTTTATTTTTTTTTCTTATTCCGAGGAAACCCGTTATTCTAGCGACTGTTTCACTTTCGTTGAATCGCTCCACTTTTGAATCTACGCGGAATAAAAGGATGTCGTCATTTGAATTTTAGTGGTTTTTTTTTTGGTCGACAAGCAATCGGTTACGAAACGCGAAAGATTCAGAGAACTATTAAGTTAAACATTCCTGTATTATGTGCGTATTGTTGAAAATGTTAAAGATGTTCTGGAATTCTCGCTGTCAATATTTATAGATCTTCGAGAAATCAAATATTATTTATAGATTTTCGAGAAATCAAATATGTGTGCAGGGACTACTTACAAATAATATGCTTGAAAATACTAAAATTCAAGGTACTCTAAGATTTTACTTGTAGGGAAATACCGGAGTTTGTTGTAGAAGTATATATCTTTGGTTTACAAGATGATTTAACATGTTAAAATAAACATTTGGCGCGTTTTTTGTAGTTGGCAGAGTCAAGAGTTTAGCGCAGACATTCAAGGACTAACATTGAATAGTAAATTAAAGTATAGGAAGATTCTTGGAATTCGTATGCAGATTATATCAGCAGCTTGCAGACATGCGCATTTAGAGGAGGAGAAAACTTCGAGAAATTATTTCAAATACTAACTTTAAGAAACTATGTAACAATGAAATTACATACTCAAATCGACTATAATTTGTTCGTCAGTATTTCGCATACTATAATCGAATTTCTCTGCATGTTTGCTAATTTTTTATCCAAACCGTCTTTAACATTTCGATCGACTGGTCCATTTTAGCAAATTGATTTCTCAAACTCTTCCACTATCTTTGAATTATACTCGGTCACCTTCACTTTTCCGTCCCAACGATGTTTTAATCGATATTTCATTCAAAACCCCTTTTATCTGCGTAATATTTACGGAATAACATTTTTAACGTCCATAAATGATAGTCCCAACAAACTCATTAACGAAACAACCAACCATCGTGATGTTGATTAATTGTTGCCTTATCAAAGACCCAAGATCTCTTCGTTTAATTGAATGGCTATCACCATACCTTAGACCACTTCTACTTGAGTTTATTTGTTTCGTCGATACACTGATTCTGCACGGTTGCGTGACTACAACATGCAATAGATTATCTAAGGCTCCCATTTTTTCACGATGGCTGCGCAGATAATCTCGAAGTGTGTGTTGATTATTGGATGATCGCTATTTTGAAGTTATGAATAACAAATATCAATAACCGGTTTTCAATAACAAATTCGTCTTGTTATTAAAAATAAGCGAATTGATGTCATAAATTATCTTGGGGTACCTTTACTTATTATTACGGTACTTGCATATTTTTTATTTTATAGCATACCGGAATATTGCATAACATAGCAACGCCTCTTCCAATATCAGTATTAATAAATGAATGTACATCTCACAAAATTCAATTTAGTTGCTAAGCCACAACTAGGCCTAATGCACTTTCGAAATAGGCAAACGCAGAAAAACGAAAACGCGATTGGTATTCATTTATACGACGCGTCCGACAATGCAAATGTCACGCGCACTTTGCAATTGCCTCCCACTTTAAGACGTCTGCATATTCGCATAGTGACCTCGAAAGTTGATCGTACAAAAACACGAAAACACACCAAGACTGTATTGTACATATTTTGATATATTGAGCGATATTTATTTGGTTTGATGTTTTATTTGACAGTTTCGAAAATATCGATACAATTTTCATACGTTAGGTGGCGAAACGATAATTATTTCAATATTACTATTTGAATGAACATCATATAAATTCTAAAAAATAAACATTATTTCAAACATTTTATATTATAATTTTTCACTTAGACTTCTGCAAGGTATACTGTAGACATTCTTTAAAAGGCACAAACAAATTCTCACAAATGAATCGAGCAGAATCTTCCTCTTCAAAATAATTTAAAGTTTTCTTTATAATATCATGTTGTGCAATTTCAATATCAGAGATCACTTTAAAAGCTCCATTAATTTTTTTTTGAAGAAAATCGACGTCTTTTGGTGATTTATATAAGTCGTTCACTCTTCTTTCAAATTCTTTGAGCTCCTGATTCCATATAACAGAATATTTTCACGTAAAAGTGTATTTACATTCAATAAAATATGGAAAATAAATTACCTCTTGAAATCTAGTTGTCAAAACTTGTTTAATTCCATCATAGTATCCAACAAGTTTTTGGTATAGCTTTTTGTAGATTTCTGTTTTTAATGAGTTATATTTTGAATCAAATAGAGTTTCGCATTGTTTTGAAAGGTATTTGCCTTCCTTGTTTGAGTTCAAATATTTCTGTAATCGAACGGCTATATTAAGTTGCATTCAAAAAATTGAAAAAAAGAAGCTTTTTTACCTCGGCCTGGAGAACAACGGGGTGATTTTTTAATTTAGCGGAAACAGCATCGTTTATAAAAGTTGGTAAATCTTTCTGAATATCATTACCAAGGTTAACAATTTTGTCTGCGCGTCTTTTAATTTCACCCATTTGATCTGAGAATTGTTTAACATTATTTTAGATGCCAAGGTCATCTGCTAAAATACAATTCTTTTCGAAAAACAAAAGAAGTTAAATATAATGACTGATTGATTAATTTATTTATTTACTATCTTTTTATACTTACTTGTTTTACTACCGTAATAAGTAGTAGGAGTAAAAGGGCTTTCATTTTGCAAAAAATGAGTTGTAAGTTTTTTTTTACGAAGTTACCTTCTGTTCTTTGAAGAGGCATGAGCCGTATGCCAGTGACTGACGTTGGAACAAATTTATATATGCTTAGTGCGATAAGGTAAAACAATCGCGCGTCTTAGTATCGTAGTCTCAGACACTTTTTTTTATCAACGTTGAGCATGCTTCAAAATCCGAATAGAAATAAGTATTTTTTAAATTTATATATTTTTTAATAGAAATTAATATTTTTAGACAAATTTAAAAAGAATAAGAAAGCTACTACGCGCATTTTAACTTATTTGTTAGAAAAAAAATTAAGAAAAAAAGTATGACGTAATCCTGTAAAGAGTTATATATACATTACTAAAACAACGTCTTGGATTTACATTTCACCAACTACAACATTCTCAAAAGAGATCGGGGGCATAATTTGGCGCCCATCGACGCTCGCGAGCGCGCGTTTTTTAATTAACTTTCATTACTCGAAATTTACACGATTGTCCTCGCGCGCTGGCGGTATATTTTTAGCTGACGTGCGGCGAATCAATTAGACTGAGAATTTCCTCGTTTACGGCTACTTTATAAATACTGTAAAATACGGCCGACATAAAATCCAGGATCAGGATACGCGAAAGAGAGAGAAGGAGAGAGAGAGAGAGAGAGAGAGAGCTTTTATCGACTCGTGCCGATCTCCAGACGGAATCCGTTGTCGCTTAACGTATTCGCACCGGGAATCAAGGAGAAAGAGAGAGAAAGAAGGAGGAAGAGAAATAGACTCGGATTGAATTCGATTAAATTTGCTAATGCCCGTTGCACTAACGGACGCCGACTCTCTTGGCGATACTATACTCCTGTGTTGTATGTCTTGTTTACCAATGCTTCCACGATTTTTCGTCATGATTATTCATCGTGAATTATGGCTCGAATGCCATTATCAGCCGAGATGAGCAGTTGAGCAATCCATTTTACCTGCCAATGTCTTGAACAGTTTACAGAGATTCATTTGCAAATTTCGAAATAATTTGTTATTAGTTCATTAATTATATTTTTTTTTTTCAATCATTGACATCGTATTGAATGTAGTTTCTTCAAAATTTTGCTCAAAAACTCGCAAACCCATTTCAAAACCTTCAAACTTATAGCGTCAACAGATATCAGAATACAAAAGAGAGATCAGGTAAGCGACAGACGATGGTCAGCCTTGCATCGAGATTCGAGTAATATGCATTGCCAGTTTGGCCCATGAATTATGCAGAGACAGAGAGGGAGAGACAACGGCTCAGGATCGATCTTTAAAAAATGCAACCTCTGCTGACCCAGAATTCACACTGTTCCATGATCCTAGAGACGCAGGAACTGTGAAACTTTCGTTTCTGCACTTTTATCAAGATCACACTGTTGAGACGCCAATGAAATTTCGGATTTTACGTCCACTTCTCTCACTCTCCTTTTTGCTTTGCCGATCGCGATTTTTCGGCGCAGAAGCTAAGGTATTTCGTTATCGCCGGAAATCTACCGAATTCTGAAGTTTTTATAGAGGGTTTTTAATTAACAAAATGCATGCTGCCAAATATTATCGCGAGGTTGTATCTGCACGATACCGAAATTTGTGCAGATTCATTATTTAGCAATGAAATTCACAAATAACATGAGTCCAAAATCATTTGATTCTGTAATCTTCATCTCTTTATTCTGATCAAACATGTTGAATTACAGAAAATATGTGTTGGCAACTTAATGCTGAGCTAGCAAACATTCATAAGATTTTTTTACGAAGCTGTCGATGATTTTATTTGTTTCTGCTGAGTGAAAATATTCAACAGACGATTTTAAAGGTGATTGGATACTATCTTTTATGCCAGAATGGAAATCGAAATATTCCTGTCCTTTGACCAAATAGTCTGTATTCAATTTGCATTTGCATCGAGACACGAATTTATTTCTTCATCCGCGTGATTTTTCAATTGGTTTTTCAAATCTGACAACTCCTAAAAGAAAACGTAACATATGGAATAGAGTTTTGAAAACACAACTCTCAAAATAAATATTTTTATTACATACTTTCTTTAGCAAGCTCAAAGAATCACCTCTCATGCCATATTTTTCTTTTATTAACTTTGCCAACAAGTTGTTAGTGATTGTTGCCTTGAGTATAATGTACTGCTCTTCAATGCTGACTATACAATCCAAAAAGCTCTTCGAATCTGATTTCACATTAGCTAGTTTTTCATTCAGTTTTCTGTTCAAAAAAATTACTTTAGTCACAAGCGCATTAACGATGTAAAAATATATAAAAATAAGTGATGACTAGTACCTTTACATCCGCTGTAATTGTAGTACTTTGTAGGAGATCGTTGACTGTATTTTTTGCATCATCAAAAAATGCATCGATTTTCTCTGACGCGTGCTCTACATTACTTGAAATTAGTTTGACTAAATTTTCCAACTGCTCTCGAGTTGGCTGTGCGTTTAATAATAAGTAATAATAAATTTGTTGAAGAGGTAAAGAGTGTATTAAAAATAATTTTGATAATACTTGCAGAATTTGCGTTAGCCGCGACACAAATTACAAGAAGGCAATACAGTAGTTTCATTTCGATGGTTAGTTTTGAAAATTATTTTGTACGTCGGAGTCTTTACTTCATGAAAGAAACGCACTTTGTGATCGTCGAACACAATTTTCTACGTATTTATAAAGAATTTCAGTTAGAACATACTAGAAAATGTTATAAAAAAATAGCGGCAGACATATTTAAACAGCTGATGTACGTCCGGCTCAAGTTTTTGAAATTTAAAATGCGATGACGCAACTTTTTGATAAAAAAAATGACAGAGAGAAGGAAAATTCTGTTCATTATTTTTAAGGTAAAGAATCGTTGAAGTTCGATATGTTTGAACGAGGCGCTTCATAAGACTGTAGATTAGAACACCAATATTAATTTTACATCTTTTCAATTGAATTTAAGTAAAATAGTGTGATCGATATTTAATCAGGTGACGGGTATCTGATTCACTATACGGTTTTAAAAAGAAAATGATCATAAATATTATCAGAAAAATTTATAAACTTATTAAATCAATTTCATTATTTCATGATATTTTCATGCAATCATTAAACTATAATTGAGAATGTTCAAAGTAAATAAGACGTAATTAGTTATTGTAACCATTGATTTTAAGTTATATTGATTTTTCGGTTAATTGCTCTTTATTTTACTGCACTCATGATTAAACTTCGGAGGTATATTTCAGTTAAAAACAAATCTATTCGAAAATTTGCCTGATTTGCTTTGTTATATCTATTCAATTAGGCATATTGAAATACAGAAAATAATAATTTACTAATTAGGCTTTCTCAGGGTACAAACACTCGTAGGCTGGTTTAGTAAACTTTGTGACAATTTTGTTTCCAGTAGCCAAAGAGTTGAAATATTCATCAGATGACTTTACTGCTGAACGGAGAATAGGCTCTATGATGTCTACGAAGCTGAAGTAATCCTCGGATTTTGATAGGAATTCATCAGTCAATTTGCACTTATTTTTTTCATCAAGGCATGTTTTTATCTCTTCTTCTGCGTGATTTTCCAGTGCATTTTTCACATCGGACAAGTCCTGAAAACATTAACATATGGTTTCATTTCACAATAGTCTAGATTTTTACAAAATATGGTTTTTTAATAAATAACTTTCTAACGTACTTTTCTGAGCGTGCTTAAGAAATCAACATTTTTACCGAAACTTTCATTTATGACATTTTGCAATAAATCATTACTGATATCAATTACAATCTTGTTAAATCCTTCGATAATGCTAACGCCACAATTAAGTATTCTTTTTGACTCCTCATTCAGCTCTTTGTCACCATTTTCAAGGATTTGAGCTATTTTTTCATTCAAAGTTACCTGTAAAATGAACATTATTCCATTGGCAACCATATTTCAATAATTCTCGTAAAAAATATTTAAAAACTGATTGTCACCTTTGTGTTATTTACACGTTTATTTTTTAACAATTTTTGTTTTACAATCACTTTTGTATCAGCTAGAACTTTATCAATCGTCTCTGGTGCGTCATGTATTTGTTGTAAAATAAGAGAAGCTACATTTTTTAGTTCCTCTAGAGTTGGTGGTACCTTTGGTAATAAGTAATTTATTATTTCTCGGAAATGAAAATAATAAACAATTTTTTAAAATAAGGCTTACAGATTCTGCGTTCACCACAATGAAAATAGCAAAACTGCAATATAGAAGTTTCATTTCAATAATTAGTTAAACAAGTTGTATGGTAACTTAAAGTATCTGATCTTACAAAAAAAAATCAATTCAACTGATCGCGATGTACAATTTTCAGATATTTATAAAGATCTAAGACAGAACGTGTCAGATAGCGTTTTATGAAAAAGCGTCATAGGTATTTACTCAGGTGTTTCGGGTACTATACTTTTAACTGTCACAATTTTTTGAAATGACGACCATTTCTCGTATATAGAAATAGACCCAAAAAAGCCGCACTACAAATGGCAAAAATGCAAAATAGAATTTTCATTTCAATGGTTAACTTAGAAATTTATGTAGTGACTGACAGTTTTTTATCTTATGAAAACATCAATTTGACTGAACGCCAAGCACGATTTTGTAGGTTTTTATAATGAATTTAAAATAAAACGTACTAGAGAGCATTTTATCAAGTAGCGTCATTTATTCAGGTGACATTTGTCTGGTTTTCTACATAATTCAATATGATTTCGAAATAAAATATAAAAATTTTGGTATCGTGGCTACCATACGTATCAGGATACTGTGGCGCAACATCATCGTTGTTTAAATAAAATTGTTCACGTGGCTCATTAGCATTAAAAAATGTACGAAACTTCGTAGCTACAATAAAAAAAATACAATTCCAAATTTTTCAAAGAAGAAACTTTTTTAAACAATAAAATAAATACAATAAAATAAATTTTGAAAATATTTTACAGGTATGAAATGTTCTTTCAAATCATTCATGTGTAACCTTTATAAGTAAAGAATTAGCTCGATATATGTTTTGTAATCCCTTCATGACGAAAACAATATTAGAACAATAATTAAAAAGTATGTTCCCACACACTCGCGACAATCGGTATATTTTGTTGTACTCCGACAATACTCAAGTATCGAACACAAAGACATAACGCTCAACAAACAAGCTTTTCGAACGTGTACATACTCCAGGTACACAATCGCGATACATTCACAACAATCATACGTGAAACGCATAACGAAGGAGGCGAGGCAAAAAAAAAAAGAAAAAAAAAGAAGGCTCAATAATAATATTTCAATTTGGCCGCTTAATGATATTCAAACTCTCCCTCTGCTCGTGGGCAGCTCTCTCGGTGGCGCGCGCGCCACTCTCCCTTCCTCTTTCGCTCATTCTCAATTGTCCTTAAGGGTGGCTTTTGGACGCGTGAGAAAATCTCTCGCCGCGGCACAGCTGGCTTTGTTCTTAAAGAGTCGCCTATATATACGCGGGCTTGTTTATGACTCGAGGGCTAATGCGTACGACGGTCAATGCCAACCGAGTGCGGGATGAGATTTGCCAGAGGGATAAAGTGCCTATGTATTGGTATGTTGCGAAAAGGGCGAAAAAAAGAAAGAGAGAGAGAGAGAGAGAGAGAGAGAGAGAGAGAGAGAGAGAGAAGAGAAAAGAGAGATCGTTAGGCGGCAGAGGAGGGAAGAAACCCCTGAGTGAGACACTATTTTGAAATGTGGACTGGATAACTGACAAAATGTACGTTAGCTGAAATATTTTTTTTGGTTCCCATTAAAATTTTCTAATTTTTTTACTGAGAATTCACGTGTAAGAATTCCGAAAGCTTGATTCATTTTATGAAAAGTATGGTACCATTGTCTGAATAATAAATTAAAAATTATGGTCCTTTCAATTGATCAGAAACACCAATGTTCAAACAGTAATAAATCTTACATATAATTATTTTGGATGAAAATTATTTTCCAATGTAAATTCAAAAAGCTTTATTCTTTTGCAGTAAGCCTGCTATAGATCGACGAAGAGCCGCCATTTCGAAATACGAAGCCAACAACAAAGACGGTAAAATCTGATTTGAAAGCATCTCTCAAATAGCCGATACGCGTTCCATCATCCTTGCAAAGAAAGCAAAGCCATCTAGCATTCCCTCACATCCACATGTTGCACGTAGGCACGTAGGCATAACGGAGAGTTCACCCCTCGAAAAGCCACCACCACCCTTAATCCACGTGTTGCTCCTGCCCGCCGGGCGGTAACATCCCACCACCAGCCTCCCCCCGAGAATTCTCTACCCCTCGGTTCTTCCTTCCGTTAACCTGTTTACGCCGCTCGGAAGGAAGGGAGAACTTGGTAGCTCCCACGATTACGCAAACGTTCAAGTCCAGGTGCTCATTCTCTTAGGGAGGGGGAGGGAAGATGGGGAGGAACTTGGCCAAGGGGTGCGCGCGCGCAGATCATTCTTCTTTTTTTCTCTTAGAACTCGTCTCAGAAAACTTGCGCGAAATTCGTATGAAAGAACAATGCGTCAAAAAGGAGGTTGAGGGTGATGAAAAAAAGAGGCACCTTTCGTGATGAGATGATGAGAAAGGGTGCTTACGTCGCGAGAGGTGGTTTTAGTTCTTTTATCGTCGGTAGATTTAACGTTCATCGGTGAAGCGATACGAAGATTCAAGCTGAATAAATATTTTTATGAACGACGATCCATATGCTTTGCAACGCGTTCGTTTCGAAAAACTCGTTTATGATTTCATTGAGATATATTTCGTTTAAGAAACGGAAGATATTTAAGAGGTTCTGCTTCGTCTGTTACAAAGAAATTCGTCGTGGCATATGATTAAATTATGTTAAGTTAATATTTATTTTCAAAATATATGCTAATGATGATCATGAATATAATAAATGAAGATAAAATTGAAGATTACATATTCAAGAATCGTTGAACATTTTCTCTCGATAATTTTTTATTGCAATATATTTATAGATTTTATATATTTAAAAGTTGAACTCGATGAAAGTTTTACTCTTGATGTATACTTGATTCATTTTCCTTTATATTCAGTAACTTTTTCAAGACATTCAAATGTGGGTTTGAGTAGATTTTCATTTACAACGTCAGCTGACGGTGCTTTATCTAAATCGTAAAGGGTATTTTGTACTAGAACTTGAAGAGCATGTTTTAGTCGTCTAACTTTATGAAAGTCAACTTCGAAATTTTCAATAATTCTTTTAATATCCGACTCTTGGCTTGATTTTATTTCGTTGATGAAACTATCTGTTTTCTGAAAATCATCAATATAAAAATATATAGATGCAAGATGTACTAAAATGATCAAATTTAGTAATGTAATTTGAGAATCTCAAACCTCTTCAATGGATTTTAACCTATCTTCAAATTTCTTCAAATCATCATTTACTTTGTTGGACACATATTCATGAAGTTTATCCACTACCCAATTATATTTTGTATCAAAAATATCTACATTTATCCACAGGATCTCCATTCTCTGCCGCAAAATCTAATTTTTCCTGAAATTAATAATAAACGCTTAAAAACTGCAATGCGAATTGATTAACAGTACAAATTAAATAGTTAGAGAACTACATTACTGATTGTAATATAACAAGTGGATCCATTTTTATAGCCTTCGAAATCTCTAGAGTTAAGTTTGGTAAAGAAACTTTTATATCATCCGTCTGTCCTATCAAAGATACTAGAGATTTTTTTAAATCTTCAAGCCCATTTAAAATTCCTTGATTGTCGGTTGCTTCCACTAAAAATAAAAAAGGTATAAAAATGTTCAATGTCGCACTTTCGAAAAGAGTAATACGTATTTACGATGTACGTCAATCTTTAATGACCACGTGCGGAATATTTCTTATTAAATTCAATACCAAAAACTCCAAATAATACAGTGTTATTGATATATTTTGAATTTTATATTGAACAATAATCAATCCTTTATTTTTTCATATCATTCAGATACTACAACGAAATTACTAACAAGTAATACAATTATTGTAGTCATCTACGTTAATATTTAAAAACAAATTTAACGAAGTAAAAATGATCATCAAATTATTTCAAGAGTGACTGAAAAAGTATTCGATAAGAATTTCAAAATTTTTGTTTATTCACAGTTTATTCTGCCAGATTGACTCAAGTGTTCGATACCTTGTGACAACGTTAATTTTAATAAATTTAATTTTGTGATAATGACCTAAACATATCAAGGAAAGTTTAAGTAATTTATGTTGAGTTCATTAGGTTCACTGATTAGTGATTACTTTATACTCAGCTAATTTTGCGATTTTCAACAAGATGCGTAAGTTACGAGAAGTTCTTATGTATACGAATAGAATATGCAAAGACAATAATTTTAATTGTTCAGTACTATGAATTTATAGTCGATTGAAAATCCGTACAAATCACACATATTTTTCTGCTATGTTAAACTCATTCCATCATTATCTGAACCTCGGAGAATACATTAAAGAACACGTGTGCAAACTCAGTGTAAAAATCATCTTTGAGACCAACAGTATTGTCACAGAGCGTCTTGTAGATAATAAAATTGCGCTCATTTCAAAGTTCTTTAAAGCGTCTGTCGAGACCACAGATAGTTTTCTTCTTCTTCTTATCGTGGGTGTCGTCACGACCGCGAGGATTTGTTCGTCTGGAAAAATGCTGCGTGCCCACATATCCACACATTCATAGGCCCCATTGGAACATTACGAAAGGCGACGTTTGTGGTGACGAGTCGCAATAGAAATACTCTTCTCGTTTGAAACACGCTGCCACTGAACTCTTACTTTTGTTTTGTCAGAGACGCGTTTCATGCACGCAATGCGGTCGGATGGTTTTGTATTTTCAAGGGTAGCAAGCGTGGGAGTTTTCGTTCAAACTTGCAAATAACATCGACGTATTTTTCGTGATTTATAAGTGGTATTTCTTCATTCTACAACTAATATTATCTAATTTAAAAAAAAAAGCGCGTTGATGTAAAGCAACGGAAGCAGCAACTTAAGCTGTCTGATTGCTTTTTCAGATCCATTCACTAAATTGTGTACGATTATAAGTTGCATGATGCATATAACCTTCAACAGTCATACTTGTGGATCAATTTTTTTTTGCTCAGTCGAGAGAAGTACATGAGAAAGTTGGACTTTCGGAAACGAATCGCGTGTCGAAAATTACTTGCGGCTAAGCAGAGCACACACACACACATACACACATGATTTTTGCGGTTGATGAGATTGCGGAACCAACGTTTACTAAAAACGCTATATTCAAATTTAAAATAAAGACGCGTGAAATATTATTCCTCCATGCGAAGAAGTTAATTCATTGGTTTATCATGAATTGTATTATGAGTGATGTTTTTACTAAAATTAACAAAAAGTCACATAGTTTTGAAATATTATTTCAAGTAATGCAGTTCAGCAAAGCATATTTGCGTGATCGAGTTATTCGGAATCACTAAACTCAGTAACAATATTTTTACTTTATTTGCCTCCATATGCGATGAATTTTTAGTGCAAGCTATTTTAACATAGAGTAAAAAGACCTTATCTTCCAAAATTTTCCTCAACAAATCATTTCTAGCTGAATGAATCCATTCCTGTAATCAAATATTTCGTGTAAAAAATTAGTTTGAAATACATTTAAAAAATCGCACTAAAAATTGGAAGTCCCTGATCATCTGGCAATCACAAAAGGAAAAAAAATATCTTCACACCTATGGCAGTATCTCTTTACATAATCTACGACAGCTCGAGAACAAAGAGACGAAAAGCTCGTTGACGCGGAACATAATGTCGGTGCTAATAGTCGAGTCGACGACATGCCGACACAGCCGCCTCATGAAAGCTCGTAAAGACACGACGACACCCACGCGAGATGATTCACTCGGGTGGCGACGACGACGACGACGCGCGCTCTCACCCACACTAAATCACCGCGATATGTCTCTTCGCTCGCCGTACGTGACGGCAAGTGGCCCGTTCCCGGAATATATACACTGCCCATTTGTCTCCCATCGAAATTTATCCTTTATTGCTTTTATTACACTCACGATACGAAGTTTCGTGGTTTACCGCTCCTATCTGGTTACTTATATGAAAAAATAAAAAGAAACGAGTTCGGTCTTATTTCGATGAAACATATTTTGTTCGCATATTTTTTATCGCTTTATACGTTACGACGTAAATCAATGAGACTATCTCAGATCAAAATGAAAAAATACATAATTTTTATTTTTCGAGTGATATTTTCGAGAAATAATAAACATATTTCAACACTTATTAATTATGATTGATCAAACATTTCGCGAATAATAAAAGAACACTAACGAAAAAGAAACTTGCTGACTTGTAAACATTGACTCTGCTTGCAAATACCACATAATGACTTTTAAGATTGTGGCAAACAAAAAGTAACACTGTATGTCCCACGCAATTCATAACGTTCTCGGTATATATACACATGCCTCTTACGCATGAATGACTCGGTTCCCAGAGCCCTTCGTCTCTCTTAATTCTACCAAAAGAGTTAAAAGGCACACGCGCTCGCGGGAATGAAAGGCAATATCAGAAGGAGCGCCAGTGAAAGTTAAGTGCAAGAACATGTGCGTGGTTGAATATAAAAAAAAAGAGAAGCCAGTCAGAATGAAACAATAAGAGTAAAAGAATGAATGAGATGAAGTTGAAGGGTTGTACCTGTGGGATTTGCGAGGGAGAAATTACGTGGGAGAGATTCGTTAGCTTGATTTGATTTCGAATAACGAAGGTAAAACTGAATTATGAACTTATGTAATTTTTGTGATTTCTTTTAATCAATCCTTTCAAACAATTTGTTTTCGATCGTCATGTTTATTCAACGAAAGTAGAAATTTATACAGCTTTATGACTACATAAAAATAAAAATGCACCCCTAACAAAAAAATATTTCTAACAATATAAATCCGATAAAAAAAACTTTGCTTTCACACAAATATGTAAAATCATATTCAAAAAAAGGGAGAAAAAAAGAGAGAAAACGAATGGCGAATGTCGCACGAAAAAAGCAATAACTTCCAAAGTAATTTCAGAATTCTATGAAAAGGGCGCTGGCGTTCGCGGCCAACAACGAGCGAGCGAGCAAGCGAGCTTCCAAAGAACCGGAGTAACAGAGGCTGAGAAAAGAATAGGGCACAAAGTAGAGTACAAAGTGCTCTTTCTCTTTCTCCCGAGGAGAGAGTATAGCGCAACTCCGGGGGCCCAAGGTACAGGAACAATGGCTTCTTACGTGAGGGGGTTTGACTCCCCATCGGTTTGTTTATAAATACGCGTGCGCGCTGTACCTCGAGGGTGGGAGACACCTGGTCCATATCTTTCTCTCTCTCTCTCTCTCCCTTTCCTTTTTCTTTGCGTGACGTCAGCTTTCGAAAAACTCCGTTACTTGCGTTTGCATGCGGGAATTACTAATGACGCGGGAATTTTTAATGAGATCTCATCTTTTTGGAGGATGAGACGCGAGTGACAGGATGTGATGATGTTACCCCGTTCAAGGTCGATAAATTTTACGTACCCCAGAGTTTGTGCAAGACGATTTAATCGGAAATAATTTTTAAAGTAGAATGGACGAATGTTTCAACATTTTTCAATTCACAACGTGTACGGGAGTTCATGAAAAACTAGAATGAATTGCCATAGAACCCTCAATCCTCAAAAGTTTCAAACGGAGTGCGAGCCTTTACAGCCGAGAACCTCTATATACCTTTTCGAGTTTCCCTATTGTTAAAGTACGACAGCTCGTCCAGGCGGATAAATTGCCGGACACTCTTCCCACCTTTTGCGTCACATGCTCTCGGCGTACCTCGAAAAATTAACGTATCGCTATGCGGAGGGGAAACCGGACGCAAAAAAAAGGGGAGAGACAGTGTATTCATGCTGGACCATATCTATACGTAACGGGATGTCCTTCTGTACGCGATGGGTGGGAAAAACTGTTCCGACTGTATGGGGTGTGAACGATACTTGAAAAATGTGTCGTCGTCTCGCTTGAATGTTTCGCAAAGTGGTGATCGATGAGTATTATGGCCTACTTTCGTTGAAATGGGGTGAAACGTTAGAAACATATGTGTGCTGATTTTGGAAATGTTAATTTTTACGAACGGATCACTATGTGAAAAAAAAAATCACTACGTTCCAAACATCTTTAAATTTAATTTCAATTAAAAGTCGCTACAACAAAGAAACGTGTAATTTCAATATTATTACGAATTATACGCAAGATCTCCATTATTCTTTAGTAAAGTAGAATTAATTATACTTATATGATATGTTTGTAACATCCAGGAATATAATATCAATGTTGTTAAAAAACGATTGTTTTTTCAGGCTCAATTTTAACCTACATTGATTGGTTATATTAAAAAATTGTCTTATATGGTTTTATACTTTTAAAGTTGAGCCTGAAGAGGGTTATGCAAAAATAACCGAAACGTTGCATATAGAAATAAAGTTAACATACTAACATCTACAATTGTTGACTTTTATTAATTTGATCCAGTAAAAACAATCGTTTTTTAACAACATTAATTATACTTATACTGAATGTATAAACATAAAATGTTTTTTGGCACTGGAAGCATCTATACGCGGCTTTAGGAACCATCAATATTTACAAGAGAATTTCGAAAAAGTGTTTGGAAAATAAAAATACTCTTAAAATTTATGAAGCCTGGTGTAAATATTCTTTAATATTATTAACTAGCCGATGTCGACGGTTGACTAAATCAATCAACATCAAAAGTGCAAAAAGAATTTACAACATAGGGTGCAAAAATATCGTTAGAGAATCTCAACTCTGGCAAACGGTCATGTCTGCCAAATGCAATTTTGAGACCTTGCCGAGCATTAAAATCCCAAACAACAATAGAGCATCGACCCTCTCGCTCTCTCTCGGGTGGTGTGTAGCACTTTAAAGCCACCCCACACGCGAAAATTCCGCCACACATATCCACCCCGTCGGAAGTGTTGTACCGGACGTGGGAACGCAACAGCTGAGCGCGAATGCAAACTGATTTAAAAAGACAGGTGAAGCCGCCGCAACGCTATTTAAATTAAACACCCGTTTTTTTTTTCTCTACTACTTATACTTCTCTCGAGGGCTGCCGATCGCCATTCACATTCAAATCAGCACCCGCCGATTCATTTGAATAATTCCCCGTACGCTCGGCTATGTGGAGATGGACCGCGTCCGATAACATGTGAATGCAAGTTGATGCCTCACTTTTTTTTTGGGGGACATTTTGGACATTTGTCGAGGGGTATCAAACACATTATTTTTTGTTGGATCTTTGTCTTCGCCTCTTTTGTTTTGCGCTTGGCTTTGATTTGATGTGACCTGCGGGATTTTTTGATTTGACATTACGGAGGTATTAGCGTCCAAATTTAATTAATTAGTTCAAATAAAATTACTAAATTACGAGGATAAAAAAATGTATTTTATTTTTTACTTTGTTTTTTTTTCTCCTTTTGTTAATTATTAACCAAATTATTTTTATTTCAACTATAACAGAAAAAACCTTAATTTTATATTTTGAAATGACTGCTACAAAGACTGACGTGACAATTACGTCTAACAAGAAATTCTCATCAATACCGACGAAGACAGTTCTCCCTTCGCGAAAGCAAGAAATCGGGAATAAAACAGATAAGAACTCACTAGCAAAATAGTTTGCAAGAGAAAGAAAAAGAAATAGAAAAGTAACTCTCAGAGAAAAAGAAAGAGAGAGAGCATATGACGCGTATCAGCGGCCGGATAGTTCATGGCGCTCCTTAACGAGCAAAACAACGAAACGTATGGTTGATTTATGAGGGAAGCGAGCGGCGTCATGTGTGATGAGCGACGGCACATGAGGCTTTTGATCTGCCAACGGTGGCGCGCGCTTGCGCTTGCGCTCGTGCGCTTTGAATCGGCAAAAAGCCCACTGTCACTCAAAACCACTATCAAAATCTCGAAATAATCGTCTTTACATTTTATGCTACTTACAAGCGCAAGCGCTTTTACGAGCTGCCGCTACAATTTATATATGTACAAATTTATCCCCTCTGCCATTCGGCTACACAACGCTAATGGCTCATTTTTGTATAGTGTGTGGATGTATATTTGTACGAGTAGTTGTTGCTGAAAATTTTGTATTTACTGCTTCGTTCGTACTCGTAACGAGTGGTTGAATACATGGATAGTAATTTTAATTTTAAACAACTTCGATTAATTTTCTTCGTATAGCTATGCTGCCGGGTCGCAAGACAAATGATATTTCTTTTTTCATTTAACCCATGAGAAATCTGCATCGGCAGCCATTATCGAAGGAAAAAGTACATTTTAATGATATTCATGAGAAATCGAATCGCATATCATTATGTACATTTAGGAGGGGGTCGCTCGAACGCGGTGATAATTCACATCTCATTTGTTTACTCAACTCTCTCTCTCTCTCTCTTGCGCGCGCGGGGCTGTGTACAGTTAAATGCTAAATGTGCATCAAAACGCATGCGGCGCAAAACCGTTAAGTTGCTTAACCCACTGAATGAATGCCAGTTGACAATGTCTCGTAAAACTATAATATATTCCTCGGCAAACTCTCAAAGAGAGAGAGAGAGAGAGAAAGGGAGAGAGGCGCATGCTAAAAACTGCCAACACTCGTAAAAAAATGAAGAAGTAACTGCGACTATTGAGGCGTTTTTCGCGGTGAATGAAGCAGAAAATATACGTACTTCTTTTTTTTTCTTACAAACTGCGCGCAAAATTATCAATGAATGAAACGCGCGACTGCGAGGTAATTAGAGCCTCGTTGCTAATTATTCTCCGCCAACGCGTGTGTATACATATCCTTCGAGAAATTCCTCGAGAGGAAGGGTTTTATCTTTGCCTTTCTCGTTCTTTGACAAATTGGCAAACAGATGCTTGCGATTTAGAGGGTAAGGCGTGTAGGTAAAACTCCTACTAACTTATTATGCGATTTTTAGATTCATGAATGTTCATGTGCTTGTTGATTGCTTAGTTTTGTGATGAGTGCCTTTTAGCTCATAGAGATACTCCCATAGAATTTCGTAAATGAATGTTTCCAACGTTCAATTATTAGTTGATTTGAATATTGCCATGTAATAATAATATTGTAATATACATCAGTATTCAAAAAGTATTTCAAGTAGTTCAAGTTCCAAAAAAGCACTTTCATTGCTTACAAATAGGTATTCTACAGTCTACAAATAGGTAAAGCATAAAATATCGAATAGAGGTAATATGTATATTAAGAAAAGCGATACCAATCTATTATTAATAATTTATTTTAAAAAGCCATCTAGCAGTCAAATGAAGTAAACGCAATATTGCGTGAAAACTAAGATAAAATAAAAAAGTATATTTTTGAACGATTCCTAAAAATAAAAGGAAAATCAAAAATCCATCGACAGCAAAGAAATGGAGTATCAACAGGTGTTGCTTTACGAGCTGATACGCGGCTTGTGAAAACGTGGGTTAGTGCGCTGCGAGTGTTCGACATCAATTCCGATGCAATTTAGATAAAACCGGACACACTTCGCGAGAGCGATTCGACAATATCTCCAACGCATCCTCTCGTACGTCAGCGCGCTTGTGTGTACACGAAAACTTAATGAAACTCTACAGAGGTGGCTACCGATCTTGAAGATCGCTCGAGTACTTTTGTAGAGTGTTTGCTACTTGAAGGAAACGTGAATTAATGCAAAATCGAATTTTAAGAAATAATATTCTATACGAATTGTAATGGCCAATTGTGAATATGAAAATAGGTAAAAAAAATATATATTGACTTGTCGGAAAGTAATTGGATAATTTGTAAAGCATTCAGCGGCCAATTACGAATGAGATAAATAACGTTCTAAGTGATAAATATCAGTGATCGATCGCAAGCGTATTAGTATAACTTTTATCGGAACAATCAAGACATTGGAATCGATGATTCTATTACAAACCTGATTGATTTGCTCATTATCGAGGTACAGCGTAAGATTGTGTTCGATATTAGTCAAAACTCGTTTTGTGTTTACTTGTTCCAATCTACTTTTAATAACTTTATTTGCGATATATGCAGCATGGGAGATTCTCATCGATAAATCGACTAAATTATTTTTAAATTAATGTCGACGATATAATGCACTTTGAAAACTTGCACTGGTCGAATAAATTTCCAGTCTGCAGCGACAAAAGCGTGAAGCTCGGTCGTACGTTTCGTAATCGAAGCTCTTCGCCCATTGTTGGCCTATCACTTCGGCGATACACCAACGCAAAAACGCGATCGACGGGAAGAAAGACTCCGGGCCATTTTACCTTGTTTTCTCGATAAAAGCCACCTCGACATCGACATAAACTTCGAAATTCATTTTCACTCTCAATGCTCTCTCAACGCACCGCGACAATTTAGATCATGCTCGTATTTGTGATTTAACTGCGCTCATAACCACTTATCCTCAATTATCCTATATTATTATGCTTGAGGCTTGAGGCTTGAGGATTATTTGAGGCGCACGAGGACAATGCTACGACGTGTAGTCGTGATCGTTAATATTTTTTCTTCTCCTTTCGTCTTTGGTGTTGTTGCCACACTTGCGCGTGAGGGCGATAATCACTCGTGTCACAACGTGGGTGGATCGAATTGTCACCTACGCGCTCGCCTCGCCTTTTACTGATATGAGCGGTGTGATTTGCACTCGATGTTTATGAACGATCTCGAGGCGCTTTGTATTGATAACTGATAAATTTTATTGGAACTTATTGTAGTGCGATATTACGAAAACTCATGTGTTACGAAAGCAAAAGTCTTTTTTTTTTAAATTTATTTTATGGGAATTTTGCAATGTTATAGTTAGAAAAACCTATCGAAAGAGAATAGGATTTTCGGATGAATAACTTAACATTATAATTAAACAATTAAAAACTTTAAAAAATGGTTGATAATTAAAAATTTTGGTTATTTTGAATCACAATAATAATTTTTATACAATCGGTTGTTAATCGATTTTTCAGTTCATCAAATATTCATTTTATGCTTGAATTATTAACTTTATTTAATCATTTCAATATTCTTCACTATTTTTTTGTATATTCAATTTATTTAAAGCTTAGTAACGAAAATCACTTTACGCGTTACACAAGAGTCGACGCAACAACACAAGAAAAACCCTCGGTCTAGCAAAAAAATCGAAGTCGAGCTGATTAACATAGGTAAATAACTCCGACAAGCTTGAAGAAAATTATAAATTACAATAAGCTAACCCACGTTTAAATTGACTACAAGTCGACGCGCGAGCAGCGACAAAAGGCTTCGACGACTTTTCAGAAACGTAGTCGCGGCGGTACGAAATCGCGGAAGTGTATACTTGAATGAAAAAGAAGAAGAAGAAGAAGAAAAAAAAAACGGGAGGAAAAGAGAGAATTCTAAGCGACATTTCGCCCGGCATGCATATACATACACGCCGGCGGCATAACATTAAGCGCCGCGACTATACGGGAGTATATAAGCCTCGACTTTCGCGCTCGGCGCAATCGTCACGTATAACGTCCATCCAATTGAATATTCATAAATGTACACGATGCTCCACTTTGGACGTTTAAACAAGCGTAGGAGGATTTGACCTTTCGAGGAAGCGCGACTAGAAAATATGTGCCTATATCTCGTCGAAACGAATATATGCATATGCGCGCACGCGTATATGAGTATATAGTGGTTTTGAAAGTTTCCTCGCATCGTCAGTCCTCGTCTAGCTTGTTTACCGTTAAGCTGGCAATTGTCCTGCCTATTTTTTTTTTGCTTTCAAAAAATTTCAATTTTTGCTGCATTTATGATTGTTTCGTCATGCGAGTTCACAACTTGAATTTTTATTTGGTACCTTAAAATTCTTTTTTTTTTTATTCTTGCTGAGAGCTAAATTGATGGTTGTTTAATGAAGAGGAGTAGCTGCTCTTCAATTTTTCTCTAACTAAAAAATGATATTTTTCAGAGAATACCATTATTTTAATTCTCAACTTTGCATGACAAACACTAATGATGCATACAAAATGAGCTAAATACGCCGCAAGTAAGTATTCTCGAAAGCCTAAGTCTCCAAATACAACGGAAGACCAAACTAGTTTCTTCGTTTCACCTTTCAACGAAGTAATGACCGAAAAAGAAAGATTGCATTCAAAAACTTTGCGTTACATTATCGAGTACAAAAAATGCACAAAACTAAAAGACTTTGCAGGCACACATACAGTCAAAAGAAAATTATGCTGCAGGCCATAAAATTGTAGCCTTTCATCTCTCTCTCTCTCTCACTCTCCCTCGCTTCAAATTTGAGGTAATTACATTTCAGCGCGGCTATTTCTCTTCAAGCAAAGTTTCCTCTTTTTTTTGACGCATCGGAGCTACTCGCCTCCGCTGATTGCGCACAACAACTATCAAAGAGCACAAATTTAACCAGCCTCTTTGTAAAACAACGGCGTACCGTTAGTCCAAAGTGAAGTTCAGAAGCGAGATTACACGAGCGAAGGCAGGTTGAGGAGGGGAGAGACGAGGATAAACACACTTTTGAAGTTTATGCGCTGCTTCGTAAGTTGGATCTTACTTTCAGATGGTATATTGGACGTTTCGGAGTTCACTTTATCGTTTAAAGATGTATGTTGATTATCAGCCTTTCAGAACGGTAAATATAAAGTATATAGAGTGATTTTTCATGAAAGAGAAATTTCCGATTGCGTTAATTTTGAAAAAAGTTATGCGTATGTGACTAATCACAGGTGTTGAAGAGTTGCATGAAATCTTTTTTATTTTCATGTTAATTAAACTTCAAATTTATTGATTCTCAAATAAAATTTTTTGTCTAAAAACGATTTATTTAAAAAAAAAGTCTTACATTATAAATATATTTATATTTAATTCAATTAAGAGCTGCATCATCGGAATCGTCTTTAAACAAACTTTTTGTGAATTTTCATCGTAGATCGTATCATTACGAATAATACGTAAGATCGTCATTATTCTTTAGCAAAGTAAAATTAACCCTTATACTTAAAAGTGCAAACGTAATAAAAAGTTCCTCGGGCGCTGGCTCGCGAAAAAAAAAGGAGAAGCTCTCGCAAAGAACAACTTAACATTCGGGCTTCCGCGCAAAAAGTGCGGTCAAGCGATATTTCGCGATTTCAGAGAGGCGAATCGCATTATACTTTTATGATTTTTGCGCAAGTATAAGTCTGCTGCGGGCCAGAAAAAAGGTTTTGCGCGCTCGCCGCGAGCGAGAAAAAAGCCCGCGAGTCGACGAATTAATGGGGCGAGGGAAAAAGGTTGCCCGAGGTAAGAAAAAACAACACACACACACACAGAGTTTTGGTGAAGCTTTGTTTCGAGGTTTATAAATGTACGAGAGGCTTATATCGATGTGTTGGTTTTTGTTGGAACATCGTATTTAAACGGGTATAATTGATGCGTCCGATTGTGAGGTAAGATTCCCACGCGATGAAGAAATTGAATTTATTTGAGAACGGGAAGAAAATTATTTTCTTCGACTTTATTTGTGTAGCTCACGAAATTCAGTTTAAGCTTGCTAGATTGCATGAAATTTTTCCAATAGTTTTTTTGTGTGGATAATATAAAAATTAATTTATTATATATTGTGTGTAATTGACTAAAATTTATTCGGAATCTTTGAAACATTGTGCTCTAAAGATAATTTGGGTTAATTCTCAATATACACCTTCTACTAATCTGAATTTCCACCCGTCGTTATTACATCATCTCTATAAAAGATAAATTAATGTATAATAGACCTAAGTTGATTAAATTTATAGACAATACAAAAAAAGTCAGTAGAGTTATCTAAGAAACATGTAACCAATTGTTGACAAAAGCCCAAATTATTTTTTTTCATCATGGATCTTCATTATATGGTATTTTGAAACATCGTTTTAACTAGAGTAGAAATACTCGTATAATATAAGCGATTAGACATGAGATTTTAGTGATTCTTATAAAAGTTCTTGTGAATCAAATTTATTATATTAATTGCATAACAATTTTTTGAAGCTTCGTAAATGAATGTTCATCGGTAGCTAATATAAGAAATATGTAAATGCTAATAATTAAATAGAAACGTTGAAATATGAATTTATTCCGCATTATTTCATTACATACTCATTATTTGCATCCATTTATTTTTTATAATAATATATGAGAATTATTCAACTTTCTCAATTGTCAAGTAAATCATAAAAAGCAGCTATATTGCACACTTCAATTATCTCCCAATCAAGCAATTCCGAAAATTTACATTGACAGAAAAAGAACGGACGAAAATCATCGAAATAAAGCCATTCAACTCGTGTCCCAAAAGACTTCCCCTTGCCCGCAAGAAGGTACAAAACTCTTATTAAACCGTAGCTCGCGCCGTAGATCAAGATCGCGCCCCGATGTAAATCGAAGCCGCACGGCGATCGTTCGTTAACCGATGTCCCGCGCTGAACAAGTGTGCAGCGCTCCTCGTTAATTAAAAGGCCTTGATGATTCATTCGCAAAGAGAGAGAGAGAGAGAAGGACGACACATACACACACATACGCGCAATCGATCGCCAGGTGAGAGCGAGAGAGAGAGAGAGGATATACATTTTTTTCGACCGATTTATCACTTGATTTTTGGGTATATAACTTGTACTTGGTTTAGCGTATCTCGTTATTGATGCTGCTTAATTTTGGGGTGCACGATATTTGGCTAATTACGAGAACGATTGGTGAAATTGCGAATGATGCTTGTTTGCGTCGCTCGTAAAGTTTCACATGTGACCTGAAGTTCAAATTATTTCGAGTGGCATGCATTTATTATTTAGGTTGTTGAATTATCACTGGATTGTAAATTTGGTGATATCGTTAAGTATTCTGGAGCACAAATTTTAGAGCATGAAAATTTCAACAAAAGACACCAAAATTATTAAATTGAAACAATAATTTATTTTTTAACGCTACGTAAATTGCATTGTAAAACATATGTATAAATAAAAGTAGATTGTAAGCTTCACTTGCCAAAGACGGATGCCATCTACTGGAGCTTAACTGAAACAGCTTTGTCATTATTTCCTGCACATTTATTTTTTAATTACATAGTACATACTAATAAAATGTATATGATTTTAAAACAGATTTTTAAAGACTTTTAAGGGCTTGGAAAGAACCCCATTATTTACGTGATATTTTATAAAAATATATTACGAATCTCTATAACAAATTAATTCTTTAAAACACTAAATTTGAACTATCACCTTTCCCCATAAAAAAGCTCAACATCGTCAATTGACTTGTAAAGCTGCAATAAAAGCAATCTCACCCACAGCCAGAGTCCTTTGTTCATTTGGCATGGTCGTGAACGACAAAACAAAATAATCGAGTCTTCGAGCGAATACGAATCAGCATATCGCATTTATGCTGATGGAGAGAGAGGAGAGTGTACACGACGTAGGCGGCTCTGTGCGACCTTTATCTGCAGGCTTGTTAAAACTTTAGTTAATCAGTCGGCAGGACATCGATCACGGCTTCTCCCCCTCTTTTTCTCTCTTTTTGTTCTCTCTCTCTCGATGTAACCTTGGCTTTTGTGTTGCGCGCGCGCGAGTTGAAAACTCAATTACAGCTTAATGAATTGCGCGGGGGCGCGCATCGCGCGGCTCCAGCTTCGACCTACCGATTGATTATCTTCTCTCTGCATTTGCACGTACACGCAACCCGCGTGTTGGTGCTTTCTAATGTGCGCAGGCAAAAGCGAGCAAACGAACCCACGTTATAAATGCCCAACCACCAATTCGCGCTGAATAACATCGCGACTGCACCGCTTATCTTTTGTCCACTCTCTCTCTCTCTCTCTCTCTCTCTCTCTGTCTCTCTCTCTCTCTCTCTCTCTCTCTCTCTCTCTCTCTCTCACTGTACTAAAGTCCCAATCGAGTCTCCTCGACGATGCAACCAAAAGCATTTGCATGAGACGACGATATTTAAATGGAAAGCCTTTACTTTGCTGCACGATTGAGGGCTTTAGTTTTTGTTTATTGCTACACTAACTCGAGAGTATAAGTTATTATTGAAATAATACAGGGAGTCTCAATAGTTTTCTGTGCATTGTACATTTATTTCAATTTTTATTTGCAGGAGAGTTTTAATATGCGTGTTTTTTTAAATATTCGAAAACTTGATTTTTTATGAATGTATCAATTCTTTAATTTCTTCAAACACACTTTTTAGACGCAATACATAATGCATACGCTCAGACACAAAACTTCTACTACTGTAATACATACTTTTTTTTAGTAAACCTAAGTAAAGATCTTTTAATATATGATGTGTGCAAATTAATAGTGTTTAATTACAGGGTGATAGTGGAAGTCCCCTTTTACTGAGATGTAATAACGAAATTATTGGGATCAATGATTCTGGATGTGACGTAGAAGATCCAGTAAATAATCCATTTGCTATGTCCAGACATCTAAAAGTAGATTACTATAGAGATTTTATAAATTATTTTATAAAACAATATCAAATAACAGAAAATCTAATAACGTAACATCTATTATATTTGTTTTGAGTAGAAATTTTTCGAAAAATGAAAATAAAAATTTTGCACTATGCACATTTTCGTGAAACCCAAATCATCACGCCAATTTTTCTCGAAACCAAAAGCAAAATGTATACCCTTTCCAGGCGTTCGGTAACGAGTACAACACGCTATCGCGCGCACACTGCGCACACAGGAGCCGCGGCAGCGCATCGTGCCACGTGTATTCGCGGCGCGCCGCTTAATTACGATAAATTCTCGACAATTACTCGGCGCGCGCACCTCGTGATTGCGGAATCGTTTTTTCCTCGCTCTTTCTCGGAACGAGTGAGGGCGTGGTGGTGGTGGCGGCGGCGGTGGACTTGATGCTCCTCTCTTTTTTCGCGAACATCAAGTAATTGCCAATGCAATTGGGCCGGATTTTGTTTTTGGCGGATGAAGTTGGTGTACTGTGGATTTTCTTTGATTGATCGAAGAGTGATTATTGAAAATCATACTTGTCTCGCGAGAGATTTCGGTTTGGTTACTGTCTGTCGTTATTAAAATTATTCTTACGTATATTTTACTTCAGCCATGATTTTCATTGAGTGATCGGTGAGCAAGCGACAATTTTTTTCATTCATCGTGAGCTTTCTTTTATAAAATTCCAAATAATTACTCAGTGAAGCTTCTGACATAATGATACCTCTGTACGCAGCTTAAAACACACCTGTTAAAAAAATAAGTACAGCTTATATGCCCGAGATAAAATTACACATGTCTCCGCAACATGCTACACGCGGAGACACTGTACACAAGGTATAGGTACATATACATAAAACACACTCACACGACCAAAGTGAACATCCATATTTGACGAATTCTCATTAAAAGATTTGGCTTGCGCGAGTTGGTTGGGGCGTGAAAAGCCGCTGGCGTATTATATCGCGGAGACTCGAACGCGCGAACAAGAAACCTCGGCCTCGGTGATTGTCGAAGGGAAGGGGGAGGAGAAGGGCTAATTTTAATTTAAATTCAAGAGAGCGTGGGAGAAGTGGAGAAGCAGTAGCAATTTCGCGCGAATATTAATGCTCGTGGGAGGAGACGATGGATTTATCAGCGAGCCGCTGCTCGTTGCTGCTGCTGGACGGTGTTATATGTAGATGGACGCGCTTTAAGTGCCCTGTGTTCTGAATTAATCGACCGAGGGATCTTATCCGCGGTGATTGCTTTTCCCGATGTCCGTGTCAAGATTCGATGGGGTGCTCGGTTATTTTAAAGCTGCGAGAGAGCGAGAGAGCGTAGTTTATTTTTCTTGTTGTTATATATAGTTCGAAAATAAACTTGTGCGCCGAGGATTTATTTTTGAGAAAAAAGTATCGTTCTATCGTCAATACTGCATATTGGGTACATTACTTGAGGTGTTAAACCTTGTGGATATTGTTTTATGCATAACAAACATTTGTCATTGAAAATGAACTTGAGGTCACCACCATCCACCCAGAATATTTAATAGCAATAGTCTAGTTTAGCCATACGCCCAATTAAAACCATTTGTACATATATAGCAGTCGATTGAAGAATTTTAAAGTATTTAAATCTACAGGATATGACACCCAGCGGCGATAAATTAAACTATAGCAACTAAAAATGTAATTACTGAAAATAAAATTGATGATTACTTGTAACCAATAGAAGGCAAAGAAACAAAAATTTTGAAGATAGTAAATAGACTTAATATAGAATTTTCCCAAAATCGAAAATCGTTACTGGAAAGACTTAATAAAGGCGTAATTTTTTTATCAAATTTATTGAATTTGTATTTTTTTTAAATTGATGATAATTATTGAGTGTCATTTATATACTGATTTCAGTATTAATAAAACTATTACTCACAATCAGTTAAATCCACTGTATTCGATACATTTACTGTTAACACGAACATTATGCATCGCAATTAATCGAACGAAAAAAATTCGAAAAATGCAATCACAAGTGTTATAAGTATCCCGTACTAAAACTCGAACACCACAAAAAGTCTTTGAAAACTCTCTCTCAAGAATTGAGAAATAAAAGGTATCGTCTCTGGCGCAAGCGTTCAGCGAATATAAAAATCATTGCTTCGATCGTGTAAACACGACGACATGGGCTCATTAAAAACCCGTCTATAATTCAGAAGTCGTAAAAGAGCTGGGCATAAATCCTTAGTGTCTCTTGGTGACATCATACGAAGAGCAGCACAAGCAATTCCTGATGGTTTGTAATGGATATCTGTCGCGTCGAGTTTCGTGTCTTTTCGCGAGGATTATATCGAGCTTTGGTGTACTGTGGATCGTCAATGCTTGTAGCAAGTAGTAGTAAAAACCTTGTTGTTGTTCTCTCTTCAAAACTTCCTTTTACATCCTATAGAAGTGCATTCTCTGAATTTTTTTGGTCAAGTTTCCTGAATTCGCGAGCAATTTGTTGCCGTTATCATCGTATGTTCATCACCCCCATGACATTTTTTTTTTATTTTCTTGGATTTTCCAAGAGTGAAGGGAACGATAAAAATTCCACGCGATATTGTTACAACGTTTATCTTTCCTTCGCGGGGCAGCCTTGATGGGACACTAAAAATTATCGCGCTACTGTTCGGCCGAATGATTAAAAAAATTTTTACGACTCATCTCTCACTAAGTAATAAATGTTTATTATTATTATACTCGTCCATTAAATTAAGTTGGAAGAGGGACATTCATTAGCCTGCAATCAGCAACAATCTTAATTGCCACCAAAAGTTTTGCCGCAGATAAACAAAAAAGAAAAGAAACCAAATCAGTTCGACCTCACTCTCTGGCTCGATTCACTTTATTTACGACGGAAAAATTTACGCGTCGATTCGCCAACGAGATAATAATATTATAAACTCGAGTATGCGTGGGTTGTTTTTCGCGGGAGGACCTCTCTCGCACACACACACACACACACACACACACACACACACACACACACACACACACACACACACACACACACACACACA
>JAWWMK010051731.1:0-44173 GCA_035047105.1 Galeopsomyia nigrocyanea | reverse complement strand
GGAAAATTTGTCTCGGCTTCCCTCCAATGGTTTGCCTAAACGAAAGATCTCTGGGACTTCAGAAAAATACCATCGATGAATGTTGGTGACTAGATTACAACTAATCACTTACGGAGTGATTTATGCAGTCGTTTCTTCGGAAAAAAATTAAAAATCTAAGCATTTTTTCCAGCTGCCACCATAACCACTAAAACAAAATGTAATCGCATGTAAACAAAAAATAACAACAGGAAAAGATGCCTACATTAAAAATTTTTTTCTGTAGAAACTACTGCATAAACCTGTCCGAAAGTGATTAGTCGTAATCTAGGCACCAACATTTATCAATGGTATTTTTTTCTAGTACCAATTATATTTCGTTTGAACAAACCATCGGAGGGAAGCCGCGGCCAATTTTCTCCGCTTTGGTGTGATATAGACATGGGGGGGGCAAGGGCTTAAGGCCTCTCCATACATGTCTACAGATATATCAGTAAGGGGTAATCTTTGCTCCAAGGTTTAGCCTCGAATAATGATCATAGTTCCGAAAAATAACATAAATGGGTAGATTAGTGTGATCAAAATACTGCGAATCAATTTTGGCTCATTTAGTGCGAAAGTTTCTTTAAAATTAGTTTTTGAAAATGTATTTTCAAAGGTATCATAGAGTTGTCATTTTTCAATTGTTTAGCCTTGTTAACTTTGAAGTTTTGCTTACGTTCATAAGTTAATTTTCAAGCATTTATTTAGAAGAAATTACTGCACTGAATGAGCCGACATTGATTCACAGTACTTTCATTATATTAATCTACCAATTTATATTATTTTTTCGGTAATATGATCATTATTTGAGGGTAAACCTTGGAGAAAAGATTATCCCTTACTTATATATCTATATAGATATGTATGGAGGGGCCTTAACAAATTCAGGAAATAAAGTAATTTCATACACTGACTGGCCCGACCAACAGTATATCCATATATTTCCTCCCAATTCATGAACAACTGAAGACTATTTCAAAAAATGTAATACATGTTTTCAATATATTTTCTCACGTAGAATACGATGGTGATGTTAGTTTTATGATAATAAATACCAAAAAAGGTCAAGAAGCGATCAACTAAAACAAACGGTTTTTTTTTTGCTGTTAGCGCTTTTTAGTTAAATTTTATGATGAAACCAACAGCATCATCGCAATTCACGTACAAAATACATCAGGAAAGATGTATTGCATTTTTTTAAATAGCGTTGGGTACTCCTTTAATTGAAAAGAAATAAATCGATACACTGTTAACCAGCTAGGCCAGTCGGCGTATGAAACTACTCTAATTACTGAATTGGATAAGGGCTACCAAGAATTTTTTCCAAAAATGTAATACTTGTTTTCGATATGATTTTTCGTGTAGAATACAATGGTGCTTTTGATTTTATTATAGCATTCTTCCAAAAAAGCGGTAGACGAGTTTACCAACTATTTATGGTCTACATAGACGGTTTTCTTACTATACTTTGTAGTGATAACTTACCAACATACGGGTTGCGAGCAAGGTTACAAGCAACTTGAGAAATAAGCGCTACATTAACACTTACACAATACTCGTGATCTCTCTCATCTCGGGTCTAGTTACATCACGATTGGCAAAAAACTCGGGAACGAGAGCGCGCATCGTAAAATACATATCCAGTTTTCTTTTACATTTTTCCAACGAAAATTTGCAGCCGCGTAAGAAAGTCATCAGTCTACAATCATCTGAAAACCGCAACAGTATATTATTATATATCAATCAAATTTGATAGAACAGCATATCAGAATATTAAATGTTATTGAAGAAGTAATATGCAAGAATAATTGCCATCGATGATTGCTTACCGTCAAATTTAGGTAAATGAGGTTGTTTCGACATCCACTCTTTAATGTGCTGTAGATCCTTGTCACGTGTGTCGACGTTTTCGTTGAGTTCCACGCGAATCAGCTTAGACATCTCCTCCGTTGGTTGAATAAGTAACATCTAAAGTAGTTGAATATCATGAGAATTTATCAAGATACTATCATGAAAAATATTTCATTCGCAGTACTTTTATTAGACTAATCTACCGGGATTTATTGTTTTTTTTTTCGGCATTGTGATGCATATCTGAGACTAACACTTGCAGGAAAGATTACTCATAACTTGTATATTTTTAGATATTAATGGTAAAGACTCAGTGTTTCATTTTCAATTTGAAATGGGCAAAAATTTTATTCGACGTAACTTGAGCGCAATTAAAATTTTGAGAACGATAAATTATAGCTTTATCGGTTTAATTGAAGCTGCAAATGGTAAAATCGGAATTATTGTTCGAAATGTCATCCACGTTTACATTGATTTGCTTCAGAATGATTTTTGATCACAGAAAATTGTATCCTACAGGTTTCTTGAATCGCTGAACTCGAATCTGCCATCAAATTTCCACTTTGATAGTTGAGAGCTGTCAATTTTGCTCCCAAATTTGACAATTCTCAAGACATTTGTAAAAATATCAAGCATTGTCGTGGTTGGCAGCCAAATTGGCGGCTTCTAACAGTCAAAGTGATAGTTTGATGATAGATTCATGTTTAGGGACCCAAAAAACCTAAAGAATACTATTTTCTGTGGTCAAAAAATTTGGAGCAAAACAATGTAAATCTGGATGACATTTGGAACAATAACATCGATTTTACCGTTGTCAGCTTTAAGCCCCCTCCCTCCCCGATATGTATATAGATATACAAATACATGTTGAAAACAGACGACCCTTGGCCCAATGATTGTTCAATGATTATTCATTGGTGAAGCAAAATGGTGATTCGTATGATTTATGACAAATTCATTTTATATCTATATAAATGTTTGGGGAGCCTTAAAATGTAAAAAAATGTATTACGAGAGATACTTAATGAAAAAATCGGTACCTTTTTTATTCTAGACCGTTTAATAATTTAACGTGTTCAAAATTTTGATTAAGCTCGACCCTTGGTAAATAAAATTTTTACTCATTTGAAATCGAAAATGAACCACTGTGTCACGAGATACATATATGCTGAAGCAGTTCTGGAAAATTTTTTGCATCCATTTTCTCAGAAAAAGAAGGGAAATTGTATAATAAATCCAGCTTTTATCGATGTAAACAAAACAAATGTGAACGCGCTTTGTTTATTATTGATTTGATAACCTGAATTTTTATCGTGACGTTTTGCATGTTTTGCTGATAAAACGGCTACACAAAATCATTCAGAACTGCTTTAGCGTAAACTACATATCAAAAGGTATTTGTAATAAATCTGTCGAATCCGAATTTTGCCCCATCAAAGAATAATCATGGAACAAATAGTCGCTTCTTTTAACTCGTATTTGTATATCTATGTACAAGACAGGGGGGGGGGGGCTGAAAACCGCATATGTTGAAGATATAGTATGTGTGCGATTGCATAATAGTCTTCGCTCGCGTGGATTGTAATATTACGTTATAAGCAAGACTTTCGAGAGGAACATTGCCACAGAGTACGAGCCTTACTTTCACTCGCAGTAACTGTTACTATGAAAAATATTCTGGGCAATTGCTTATATACATACACTGCTTCGCTAAATGTTTCACTTTTGTTAAAACTTTTTTTTAAATTAGTCTAAAGGAAATTTTTACGGAAATGATTGGTTTTTGAAGACTGTATAGTAAGATATGTTTGCTTTCTTATAATGTGATTTGATGCTTCTATATGTTTAGTAAGTCATATATAAATGAATATGATTAATTTGTCCATATTTTTTAAAATAGATATCTATAGATATATAAATAAGGGGTAATCTTTGCTCATAAATCTGTCAAATCATCCAAAAATAATCATGGAGCAAAGGGGCGCCGGTTTTCACACGTATTTGTATATCTATATGCATGACAGAGAGGACCTTCATCTAGGCAGGAACATTTATCGTTGATAAGTTTTTCAAGCATCCATTAATTATAATTAGGGCAAGCCATTCGAGTGAAATCATGACAAATTTTCCCATTTATTTTACATTTATATAACTAAGCTGTAATTTTTACGTACAGTGCCTTTACATTTGTAGTTGTAAATACAAACAAAAATTATGTGTTAAAAAAGGCGACCTTTTGCTCCATGATTTTTTTTATGGAAAATGATTAGCATTCAACAGATTCATGGCAAAAATACCTTTTGATATTTAGTTTACGCTAAAGTAGTTCTGGATAAATTTGTGCAGCTGTTTTATAAAAAAATAGAAAATGAATACAGATGCGAATGCCCTTTTGTTTGTTATTGATGTTATAACCTGAAATTTTGATCGTAACTTCTTTGATTTTTTTCTGATTACAAAGCTGAACAAAATTATTCAAAACTGCTTTAGCGCAAATTATATCAAAAGGCATTTGTAATAAATCTGCGAATCCCATTTTTTCTCCATGGAGCAACGGGTCGTTTTTTCAACAAATATTTGTATATTTAAAACCGTGACAAAGTGGGGCCTTAAGGCCCCCCCCCCCCCCACCCATGTCTATACCATACCAAAAGCGGGGAAAATTTGTCTCGGCTTCCTTCCAATTTAAAAATAATTTTTGCAATTTTGCTTTTTTTCGTCAACATTGAGTTTCAATTGTTCAGGCAAACTGACAGCTCAATGTTCATGAGAGAGAAAATTTACAAAAATTATTTTTAAATAATTGGCTTGCTCAAACAAGCTAAAATTGAATTAATGCAATTGTACAATACTAAACTATCGATTCATATATTTTTTTTCTGCAATACCTCACTTACTCGAAACGAAATCAGGGAGACAAATTTGACTGTACATTATGGTGTGCTATATATATATATGTGTAGAGGGACCTTAATGGCATCATATTATTAATGAATTTCAATGCCCAATGATGAATTAGCTACTTGAAAACACATATAAATAAAAAAGTGTTTGGAAATATTTTTATCCACAATGACCGAATGTAATAATTCGACTCACCTTATCCTGTTAACTTTTGGTTTTAGTCGCAAATATAGACTGCAATAGTATCGTTCTGATGACTGACTCAACGCTTCGTACCGCGGACAGAGGAAAACTAAAAGTCGCGTTCTTGCTGCGAATATCGGTAGGGGCAAGCATGGTTCACGAGAGAGTGGGAAAACGCATGGACCGGTTTTTTCCTGATACTAACTGTTCTCTCCGTTTCCCCTTCCTTACTTAAGGCCCCCACCAATGTCTATAGCGTACCTAAAGTGGGCAAAATTTGTCTCTGCTTCCTTCCAATTAATGGTTTGCCTAAACGAAAGATCTCTGGGACTTGAGAAAAATACCATCGATAAATGTTGGTGCCTAGATTACGACTAATCACTTTCGGAGTGGTTTATGCAGTCGTCTCTTCGGAAAAAAATGTAAATTGTAAGCATTTTTTCCAGCTGTCACCATAACCACTAAAAAAAAATGTTATCGCATGTAAACAAAAAAATAACGACAGGAATAGATGCTTAAATTTTTAATTTTTTTCTGTAGAAACTACTGTATAAACCTCTCCGAAAGTGATTAGTCGTAATCTAGGCACCAACATTTATGTTTTTTTTTTCGAGTACCAATTATATTTCGCTTTAACGAAACATCGGATGGAAGCCACGACAAATTTTACCTGCTTCGATATTTGCCACATAATAAACTTTTTATTATATGTAGTAACTCAATTTATTGTAGATTATGCAAACTATAATTTGTAACTGTATTGCATTTGTAATTGCTTTTATTATAATTCTAATTTATTATTTCATCATAAACTGCGCAAAATAATAACAGTATAACAACAAGAAGTGTGACGAGTAATCTGCTATCAAGATTTGTCATGTTTGTTTCAAGGTTCAACAGTTAAAAATAAATGACAGCACAATTTTATGATAGCGAATTTTCAAAAATTCATTTTAAAGAATTTGCTCGATTAAGCAAGCAGGACTTGAATCAATTCAACAAATCTAATTCGATTTGATAAATCTTTTTTTTTTTTAATTATACGAACCAAAAATTTTTCTATTTACTGTGTACATTTTGGTGTGCTACATACTCGTGTAAAGACTTTAAAATATTTTGGTTACAAAATAAAAACTCACCAATTTTCAATAGCCACGGTGCTTCTCGGCGTTGACGATAGATCAGACGTGTTCGAGATTCTTCAGGACTGGTTGACACTTCGTAGAGGCCACCTACAGAAATATTTTTGTGAAATATTGTGCATATTGACAAACAAGTAATAAGTTTTATTTCATATTTTGTCAAGTGGCCCACGCACTTGTTGACATATTGACGCGTTGAGCCCAAGAAATCAACGAGGCAATGCTCGAACCCAGCTTTTTGTCGCAATCACAGCTATACTCGTCATCGAGTCGTTAGAATCGGCGAAACAATCTGAAGAAGTATTTATTTTTAGAAAAAGATTTTTTACTGAAAATTTACACTATTCAAAGCGGTTCCGGGTGAACTGAAGAATGAAACAGAGCGCAAGTCATATCTCGTACGTTGACTAAAAAATTGCTATAGGATTATGAAGTTCAATGTAGTCATCCATCTCTAAAAGGGAGCTAGCTCATAGGGCGTCGCCATATTTTGGTAAGCACGAAGAAGCGTTAGCATGAAATAAATGTAGAGCGCTTTTAAAACTTGAAATTCAGAGGTTCGACTTGAAACTGAAGCAACCTCTAAATGCCCGTGAACTGGAAACTCATCACGATTCTCGAGGTACGCAGGCATGTCGCTTCGGTAGAGCTCGTCAACCATTAGTAGAATACATACCTCTGTTTTACCGAGTTTTTCTTTGGGGCATATTTTCTCTGAAAATATGCAACGAAGGATTTTCATACTTCGGCTATTATTTGATTATCAAAAAATGAAGTACGGTTGACTCGTTGATGAAATCGACAAAAATTATATTTCTAAAAGAAAATCGGATCAATAATTTTGTCCGAAAGAAATAAACAGTCGCCATACAGCGTTGCTACGGAAATAAACAAGTTTGATGAACACACCGATGGTAAATAATGCGCATGTGACAATCGGCTGATCGGTTGTTGTTTACCGCGTATAATAATGAATCGGACATGTACCCTTGATTTCCAGCAACGCAAATACCACCCATTTACCTTCGAAAATATAAAACTTCAATCATTGAGAAATTATATTCGGCATAATGCATTCCTAAGATTTTATTATAAAAAGTCACGAAAACATAGAAACTATTTGGCCTGTAATCGAGTAAATTTTTCCTTAAAAATTTCTGATTTATTGTATACATTTTATAATAATGATATCTAAATGAATCATTTATATATCTAAAATAAATTTTAGAAATATAATTTTCGCCGATTTCATCAACGAGTCGACCGTACTTCGCTTTCTTTTTTGATAATCAACTAATAGCCGAAGTATGAAAGTCCTCTGTTGCGTATTTTCGGAGAAAATATGCCCCAAAGAAAAAGTCGGTAAAACAGAGGTATGGAATCCCCTTAAGGCCCCCCCGGACATGTATATAGATATACAAATACATGTTAAAACAGGCGACCCACTTTGCTCCACGATTATTTTTTGATAAAACAAAATTGAGATTCGACAGATTTATGACAAATACCTTTTGGTATGTAGTTTGCGCTAAACAATTCCGAATAATTCTGTGCAGCCATTTAGTCAGAAAAAAAATTAGAAATTGAATAATAAATCCAGCTGTCATCGATGTAAAGAAAACAGATGTGAGCGTCGTCTTTGTTTATTATTGATTGTATAACCTGAATTTCGATCGAGACTTTTTGGATGTTTTTCTGATAAAACGACTGCACAAAATCATTCAGAACTGCTTTAGCGCCAACTAAATAGCAAAAGGTATTTATTATAAATCTGTCGAATCCCAATTTTTTTGCATCAAAAAATAATCACGGATCAAAGGGTCGCCTATTTTCACACGTATTTGCATATCTATATACATGTCCGGGGAGGCCTTAACCGTTCCAGATCCGGCAGCACCTTTCATCAAAAACTTCATGGACAGCGGCGGCTGAAGCTTCACGCCATTACTCGATTCTATTAATCACAAAAAGCACAATCACAAAACATCATTCCCTTATCCTTGTATCGGAAGGCAATCCATTGTTGGTCACTGATAAAAGCGATGACTAATTACCAGCTCCAAAGCCACTCGCAAAGACGCCCAATAAACCGAAAAGCATCAAAGCTTTCTTCAGATCCATCATATCACAAGCTTTTTCAAATCACAATGTCGTAACAAAGGTTTTTAGGCGACTATGCCGATTGGAGGTCCAAATGCATTCAAAGAAATGCAGACTGACGTCGCGGCGAACGGAAAATTCTCGTCTGGCCAGCCGACAAATGAACGAATGTTGACTCGTTGCTAAGTTACTCGAGAAAAAAGTGAAAAATTGCGAATATTCCCGAACGATCGTTGATTCGTTGCTACGTTATGGAAAAAAAATGAAAGGCTTCGAACTTTTCGCTCCTTGCCGTTTGACCGTGCGTTCGCAAAAAAAAAAAGATCATGCGCATCAAGGTTCGATATGGGAAAAACAAAATTTTGGAATCGATATTGTTTTCAACGCGTGTTGGCGTCGATCGATGATTTGATACACATACAGGCATATCATGAAATTCAGGACGTACTAATTGAAGTGGTCGTTAGCATGACAAATCCAATTATTCCTCGGCAAGTTTCGTTGGGAGAAAAGGGGGGATACTACTCGATATCGGTATTATCGGTTTCGCTTAAATGGAAAAATAATGCGCGAGTCCTTGTTTGTCGCTCGTCTTGCTAGAAATAATTTTCCCCCTTCGCGCGAGAATTCGTTGGTCGATATCCACGAACTTGAGAACAAGCGAGCAAGCAAGCCTCCTTTTTTTTCACAGTCGATGCCTACATAGGTCAATCGTTATGGAACAAAAGAGCACACGAGTATGTGTGTGTGTGTCTGTATGTATATATCGGCTCTGCTCTATTTTCAGAGTACTTTACTTGGCCTTTCGCGCGTATATATATATATTTCTTAAGCACTTTCCGCCCGAACGACGAACACGACGACAATGCTCCGAGTGATCAATGCATGTGCTTACAGACAAGACAACTTTGTCTACTGGGTATACTTTACTTTTCTAATTGAGCTTATACACGTTAACCTTTAATCGACGCTGCTTTTTTTTAAATTCAAACATACGGCATTTTTCATGAGGGAGCGCATTCTCAAGGATTGTAATTACTTTTCTCAAGCGATCGACCAAAATATTGTTTTGAATGCGCATGAAACATTTAGTATCGTAGAGTTCTATGTTTTTTTTATTAACATTAATAATCAATAGTAAAACTACTCACGATAGAGTTGTATAAAAAATATTCAAAGAAACCCTTTTTAATGTACATTAATAATTTTTTATTTTCTGATCAAATCGAATAATGTCCAATAACCTCTTATTTCATACACTGTATAAAACATCTAATGAAATTTTTCAATTGTATACAGTCAACAAAAAACTTTAAAAAATAAATCGACAATAGTTGAGCTACATTTCGGTCGAACAAATTCATCATAACGTAGCGCGATACAAAATACACGATTACGCTTGTTTATTCAGTGCGCGTCGGGGTAAGAAAATGTAGCGTATATAGATTAAACGTAAGTTGAGTTATTCATAATTGAAAGCGGTATCTATAAGCTCGCAACCACTTTCCGATCCATACGAGTTACGGAGAAATATTTCAAAACACATTCCAACCGCAAATTCATTTTCGTCAAAAAAAAATCATCCGCGTGTAGAATACCAATGGGGAAAAAAAACTTTTAAACACAAAAATGAAACATTTCAATACAAAAATTTCAAAGCAAAATTTTTTACCCTCGACACCACAAGTAAAACTCATGCCGATCAAATCGAACATTCACCTTAGTACAAGCTCGTATCAATATCCCCGCAACGTGAAAAAGCGTATCACGAAATAATCGATAAGCAATATAGCATAAAAATCGAAGAAAAGTGCGTAACGGCAATATTATCGCGGCAAAGCCTCCCCCAGCAGGAAATCGGTTTGGCTCCCCTACCCTCGCTTATAGCACTCGCATGGGCAGTATAAGGTTCTTCGAGTATGCGTTTATGAATAATTAAGGTAGCGGCGGCGCGATGGCGAGTATCGTTGGCTATCCACGACGCCGATTGGTCCACGTTAGGTCGTCCGTCTCACCCACACTGCTCGTGTACGCGCATACTCGCCCATTGTCTATAGGCTTTGCTTCGTATGTATATGTATATATATATATTTTTTTTTTTTGCCGACTATACACCCTCGAGGGCTTGGCGAACGCTTCAACCGGACGACGTTGACGAGTGTGCCTTAGCACGCTGTCGGGTGTACATCATCTCTACTCCTTTTATTTTCTTCTTCTTCGGGGCCGAACGCTGTCATCGCGATATAAGCCTTCAAGGTACGACTGTTACTTTCACTTTTTTTTCTCACTTTTTTGCGAGTGAAGTGTGTGTTATGATTTCTTCATCGCTCTCGTTCTCCTTTTTTTTTTTTGGCTTATTATTGAGAGAGGAGAACGCGCGCACGCGACCTGTTGCGTCGCCCTGGGGAGCGCAATCTCTGATCTTGGAGAGATTAGGCTTCTCTTTAACTCGTGATAATCGTGTTTCGTCGTGTGCGCGCGTTTTCTTCTTTTTTTATTCTCGGCTATCGGCGGAGATTGTTGTGATGGTTGTGTGTGGTGTGTGACGATTTGAGATGGAGATGCAAGGTAATGATTTTATATCTTGAGATTTTGATGGAATGTTTAGCATTGTGACGCATGCAGTCAAGGTGAGATCGACGATTCGAATAATTTCGCAAACTTTTTTGATTTCCTGGTTGCCAAGTTATAAATGGATACATTTGCATACACCGTATATACTTTAACGCACAATATTTTTTCATGTGTACAGTAGAAAATTTTTTATTAAACATCTTTCAATAAAAAAAGTAGCGAAATGAATAATGCTGTTAACAAATAGTACTACGCGGAAAGTAAAATCGGCGATGAGGAAAGAAACTTTTTTGTTTTATCGAAGCCAGTATAAGACTCAAGATAGAGCCTCGTATGGTGCATAACGTATTACACAATCTTATTTCGATTCTTTTCACTTTAATTACTCCGATACTCAATTGTGAAACCACGCGCAACTAACGTACAAACGTTAGAAATCGTTTATCTGGCCAATGTTACGATACGTTGCATTACAAAACTCGCAAGAAACTGATTTCTTTTTTGATAATTAATTTTCTTCGTAAATAGCGAATTTGTGCAAACCATTGCGCAGTAGACTATTGGGAAATTTTCTACACTGTACGTAGAGGAACGTAAAAAATAAAAGAAATTCCGAAGTAACTTGTAAAAAAGTTGAATGTATGGATTTTGCAAGGACTTTTGTCGATTGAAAGAATTGAACTTGAAAAATAATACGCAAGTAAGGGAAATAGCATTGGACGCGTTATTACAAATTAAACATGTCGCGCTGCTAGAATAAAACGTGAAACATTAATCCAACGGAAATTTCCGCGAGTTATATTCGTGAAGGTCAAGCCGTCGTTTCGACAGAACTAACTTTATGGAACAACTAATAATAGAGGAAGAGCTCGACATCGTGTACTTTTGAAAAATTTCGAATTATGGTTTCGATCGTTGTTGTCGTTGTTGTCGTCGTCGTCGTCGTCGTCGTCGTCGTCGTCGCTGCGACGTAGATACTTTGAGCGAAGTTAAAAGCGTTACTTATACCCCAATGTTCATCAAGGACTTTGATAGTACACACTTAAAGGTTAAGCACAGTTTGGCTTCGAACGTCAAAAACTTGTGAAATTATTCAATAATTGGAGTTTTTTTACGACATTCCCGGTGCTCGATCGATGCCTTAACAAAACATCACTACAACGAGTGAAAGAACAATACTTTATTCTTCACGGAATTAAACAAAACAAAAAAGTTATGCGATACACTTTTTTTTTCTAACGAAGTAGAATAATAAAAAAGAAAACTCGGAAAATTCATTCGATCGATACATCATACACAGAACCGAGTGAAAGTGTCATCGCGCGAGTGCAAAGCTCTAAAGTTATATCTAAAGATTGAACGTTTCGAGAAAGTTCTGTTACATGTGTATACGCTTTAGTTAACTATGTTCCGCGCTGGCGGAGTAAGCCGTTTTATAACGTACATACAAAATTTACGTATTGCGTAAAACATGTACACGGGCTATAGACGATAGCGGCTATGCAACTTTTATTCGACGCTGCTTACGAAAATGTATACGCGAAATTTTATTCGTTGTAAATTTCGATCTACCTTGAAAAGAAAAAAAATAATAATTTTTTTTTCGTTATTTTAAAATTACCGGAGCGATCGTAAAAGCATGAATGTATGCTAACCGATCTTGACCGTTAAAGCGCAACGTACAGCGTGAATTAGTGAAGCGTAACTAAAACTTTGATACGAATCGATTAACTTGGTTGTTGGGACTTTTACTTTGCATAGATGATGAAAATGAAGCAAGTGGGCCTTGTGGCCGACCTGATGCCCAACATCAGGATCACGCAGGCCGTCGGTCACTGGCTCTTCAACTACTACAGCGAAGGAATGAGATTTCCTCACAAAATTTACTGCATGGTAATTTCTACATTCGTTTTTTTTTTTTCAAATCGTGAGTCACCATCGAAAACGCCGAAAAAAAAAATGTCTCTTATTCGCGCAGGTAACGCTATTCCTGATGCTATTCCAATACGGCACAATGGCGATAAATCTGGTGAAGGAGGCGGACGACGTGGACCAGCTAACGGCGAACACGATCACGGTGCTGTTCTTCATGCACCCGATCGTGAAAGTAATCTATCTGGCGGCGCGCGCCAAGGTATTCTACAAGTGCCTCGGCATCTGGAACAACCCCAACAGCCATCCTTTATTCGCTGAGAGCAACCAGCGCTACCACGCCCTCGCGTTGTCCAAGATGAGGAAACTTTTGTTCAGCGTTTGCGGCGCCATCGGGTTCTCCGTTGTCTGCTGGACTGGCATTACATTCTTCGAGAGTCCAATTCGCACGCTCCACGACAAAGAGACCAACGAGACCACCATTATTCCGGTCAGTCGGGATTTTGTGCTATTTTTTTGTTTTTTTTTGTTTTCCTTTTTTTTTTCTTATTTGCTGTCGGATGGATATATAATGAATATTGCCTAACGACATCAGTGGGAAAATGTTCTTTCGACTTTGTTGTTCGTAATGGAACCTTCAGCGTAATGGACAAAGTTCGTTTGAATAATTGACAGGTTGTCTATTTCAAAAGCGATCGATAAATTCCACCGTCAATTATACGCTCGCTCGCTCTCGCGCGGTAATGCTCGAGCCAATTATTATTCCACTTTAATGAGATATGGAATAATACTTACCAGACGTACGAACTAAATTACGCAACGAAGAAGAAAAAAAAACAAAAAATTAAATTTACAGATTCCAAAACTGCTGCTCCGCTCGGCATACCCATGGGACGCGATGAGCGGCGTAACGCACATCATCTCGCTGATCTATCAGATCTATTACGTGGCTATTACAATGGGCATCTGCAACATGTTTGACGTGCTTTTCTGTTCGTTCCTACTGTTCGCCTGCGAGCAGCTGCAACATCTCAAGGCTATCATGAAGCCACTTATGGAGCTGAGCGCAACATTGGACACCGTTGTACCAAACAGCGGAGAGCTCTTCAAGGTAAAGTATACCTATATATATACATTGTCTCTCGAAACTCTCACTTTCTCTTCTCAGCTGCCGCTCTCACTGATCTCTTTCTTTCTCTCGCGGGACGTTCTTATTCGATGAAGTCGCGTGATTAAGTCTTATCTCCACACTGCCCTTTTGAGATTTTTATTTCGAAATAAAAAAATCATTCGCTTTGCAAAATGCAATTAACGGCTTATCGAGTAATTAATAATCCCCCGCGTATTTGCCGAAAAATAAATTCATTAAAACTCCCCCAATAAATATCGTAATGATGAATTAACAGATATTTCCGTACAAACTCCGAAAATCGACATTATCATTCCACGCGAGAGAAATCGCTGATGGTATCGCAATCCATAAATTTCACCCCGCTCCCCATTCTCAAAAGCCGCAATCCAATTTCCCCTGATAAATTAAAAAAAAAAACAGGAAACAACAACGCAAACCCGTTATCTCGGGGGGTTGGTAATTTACAGGCTGGAAGCGCGGACCACCTGAGGGAATCGTCGGGCATCCAACCGAGCAGCAACGGCGAGAACGTGCTCGACGTCGACATGCGCGGTATATACAGCAATCGTCAAGATTTCACCGCGACCTTCAGACCCACCGCCGGCACGACTTTCAATGGTGGCGTTGGTCCCAATGGATTGACCAAGAAACAGGAGATGCTCGTGCGAAGTGCCATCAAGTATTGGGTCGAGAGGCACAAGCACGTCGTTAGGTAAGTGAATTTTGCGATTTATTCGATATTTTCATTGAATGTTTTACGCGACTGATTGATATATCGCTCCATACTGTTGGCGGCATTTCGCGCAGCTCGCGAGTGGTCGCTTGATAAAGTGTATCAATTCATACGAAGCGATGTATTACACGCAATGTACCATAGTATTTTCAACGACAAGACATTTCGGGTATAAACCGCAACGTATACATCAGTCGCCAACTGCAGAACGCTGTACTATAAATCACAAAAGCTATATAGTGGGGTATACGAGGAGCGAGAAGCATTTTGGGGAATATTCAAATTTCAAGCCAAAACGGAAAATTTTCGCCAACGCTAGATATATATCATACGCGCGAATTGCTCGCTGAAATATGTAGAGACAGAATGACGAAAAAGAGTTTGCAAATTGCGCGGCGTTTAAAATAATCACGACGAACGCGCGCCGGCGACGCTCGCTAACACTTGAAACTCTCTCTCTCTCTCTCGCGGGAGAGATATGGAAAACGTGTGTTTGATGTCAAGAGCTTCGCGACCTGATTTAAAGATGAGCACTCGTCTTTTTTTTTTCGCGCGGCGGCGGTGATTTTCGAGCAAAGTGGTTTTTCTCAATTGTAAATTGAAGAAGAATCAGACACGCGACGGTATTATCGAGCGAAAAAAAAATCTTTCATCTCTCGGTGCGAGATGTATACGTGAGATAAATGCAGTTGACTTGGATAAAACGTAAAGATGTAAACTTGTTCCTGCCAATTTCGACTTTTAATAAAAATCCGCGTGTATACGCCGTGGCTTGCGAAGAAAATCGTATAAGTTGGATTTTTATGGTTTTCCAGAGCGAATTCAATTTTACTCGAGGGGGGGGGGGGGTAGTAAAGCTCCGAATTTCATAGACGAACGCGCGAATTCGACTCGTTTATTTTCCTCTCGGATAAAAGCTGCTCCAAAACAATTGCACGCGATAGAACGCAACGAAAGTTTTCAACAATACGAAACTTGATGAAAATCCTTTATTCTAATCCAAGTCAACTCTATACAATATAATGGATCTCTCTCCGCGAGGGAATGAGTAGTTAAGACAAGTTAAAGTACGACAAAATTCCACACAGAACGAGAGCGAATGAAACAAAGAGAGAGAGAGAGAGAGAGAATCCCTAATTAGGTTGAACTAAATCCACCTTAGCCAGCCAGTCAGCAACGACGATCGCTCATGGGTAACAAGGCAAATAGTTAAAGCCCTAGGTGTATCTGCCAGATAGATAGAGGCTGAGGTTAAGCAACGTAAATCATTAATAGCTCGGACGATCTTTGCCACTGAGTTGCGCCGCTTAATCGTTTGCTTTAGCAAGGACGCTAACTAACCCTTCAAGGCGGTCTCTGTCAACATTTGTCAGTCAAACTCGCGCGAAAGCTCGCCTGCTATGAGCTTTGACTATCTACGTGCAGTCGACCTCACGTATCACATCAGCCTTCGTCGTTAAGTTTACGCGCTTTCATTTCTTCTTCTTTTCTGCTCGTTAAATTATTCAGACGCTTCGTATTATACCTTCGCGACAACGAGGCTAATCATTGTCGTTTACTTTGTGTTTGCCAAATGTTATCCACGTACAAAGTATCGTTCTAACGAGTTCGCCCTACAATAACATTAACAACCAGCGTGTGTTTTCGTTTGCCAAGTATATATAAAGATAATAATTCCGTAGAAACGAAAAAAAAATCCATACGTATATATAATATTGCGAGGAGCTCTCGTATCGAATCTCAAACGAGGAGGAAAAGAAAAAGGCACAAAAAAATGTAAAAGAAGTATTCCCCTGTCATATTTCTATTTTATTTTCTGTCGTGTGTGTGTGTGTGTGCGAGAGCGCTCAGTATGTCGAGGACCGCAAGTCGCAGAGAGCAGAAGAGAGATAGAAATCCTTTAGAAATGTCGCGCGAGGTATTTCTCGGTTGGCTGCTCGTCGAACGAAAAAGCTCTAGACATGCACACCGAGAGTAAAAAGAAAAGTCTCTCTCTCTTTTGCTCGCGCGCGCGCGAAGATATAATGGCGCGTCGTGCGGATCGATCGCCCGCGGTACAAATAATTCATGCGCGAAGAAACGAGAAAAATCCATATTATTACACACACACACACACACACACACACATATATATATGTATATACATGAGGCGAGGGATGATGAAGATGCTTGGGACACGGAGCTACGATTAAGACCTACTCTATATCCCTCTCTACAGTTAAAAGGGGATATTGTACGTGTAGGTACGCCGCTCGAGTGAGAGAGAAGAAAGAGAGTTACGAGGGTCAACAGGTTACACGGGTCTATTAATTTTCGGAGCAAGAGATGGTAGAAAAGCCTCGCGTAGACGGCAGCTTGTGAACACGTCGTGGTTTATTAATCGCGCGTCTTCACGATTTTCCCCCTCGTGGAAATATAAATTTTCTCTTACTTCGCGTGTAAAACGGATTTTTTCCTTTTATTTCTTACTTTTTTTTTTATTGCCGTATACACATGCAATGAAAATTTACGTTTCGTTTCGACGAGTCATGCCTATTCTGACTATTAACTTTTTTAATTATTTCCGACTATATATAGATACACGGTTCGAGTGCCATTAGAGCGAGTTTGAAAAGTTTTGCGCTGACGTAAAGCATTGTGTATCCATAGGGAATATAGATATATTCCTCGCTAATTAGTACAATAATATATAGGTGTAATCCAGGTATACAGTAAACTTTGTTTATTAAAAGCCGCACCGCTCTCGCTGCTGTATATAATATTTCCAGAAATTACGAGCTTTTATTCATACTGCGCAGTACAGCGCGAGCTTATAGTTATAAGTTTCATTGGAAAAAAAAAAAGAAAGAAAGAAGTACGCGCGAACCTTTAGCATTAGATCAATAATAACATAAACATACTACACGCGGTCGTAAAACGCTAAGGAAAAAAAAAAATTATTTTTTTTTTTGCTCGTTTCGCGATTTTCACGATGACAGCATCGATTACGCAAAAATCATGAGACAACGGATTTTCATGACAATCAAAGCGACAGTATAGTTTGTCAGCGTAACGCGCGCTCGCTAATCGATGTATTTATAGAGAGTCGTACATACACACACAGACAGCAGCGAAACGTTAATTGGACATGCCGATAGAGAAATCGGGACGTACGAGGGGGATGGGGTGGAGGAAGGACGAAACAGCGTCGAGCAATTACCTCAAGAGGGAACTAAATCTATCAATCAACGCTACCACCCGCCGTCCTGACAAAGCGTTCCCGACGTGTGTAACTCCCCTTGTGTAACTCGTAATCACTCGGCGCGTCGCGCACACATACGCGTCCAAAGTTTAACACTTCGCGCGATTTACGTGATAGATATATTCGAATGATTCGGTAATCAGTCGACGATCCGTTTATCATCCTTTTTTTTGAGATTCTTGTTATTGCGTATGTGATTAGTGTTTTATTGCGGTTGTGATGAGTTTGCCATTTACCAGGAACTGTTTTTTTTTCGACAAAAGATGATTCTGCACGTTCGCCCAAATCAATTCTTATGACACACGGATACTTAAAAGTTACGCGCGCATGTTTTTTTTTGTTGTTGTTGTTATTTTTCGACGGATAAGGAAATCTCCTATTAGCACGGGCGCGCATCTACCTTCGATTATAATCAAATCGTTACGCGATACGAGTTAGTGGCCTTGATTATTTTTCGAAAAATTTCACGAATCACGCACGAAACTGCATAATACGCGGCGGTCAAGTACGTTGACAGTTTGATTTTCCGCATTTTTATTTAACATCGAGCGCACAAAAGATAAATATTCCGAAGACGCGCGCGTATAAGCGTGTGCATCGATATGTCAATATTTGAAATAAAATATTGACCGAATCCGCACGAGAGTTTTTCCGCGAACGTATGATGTGCGTACGTTATTGCGACGCACGCGTCGAGCGGAAATTATTTACACGAATATCGTGAAAACATTCGATCCTCGCGCGCGTGAAAATTGAATCTCTCTTTCTCGACAACGTGTTCGATAAATATTACTCGGGTGTAAATTAAAAATATCATGAATATAATCTCGCACGCCAGCTGAAAATGCTTTTTAACGCGTGAAAAATTAAAAAATAAATACATGAACGAAAATGCATGGCACGTGCATCCTGAAAGAAAAAAAGTACAACAGCTGCAGCATGTGGAAAAAATTTCCGTATGAGAATCGAATGATTTATGTATAGTATGCGAAGCCCGAAGCGATGAACGTGCGAGGGAGAGTAGAAATGAAGATGTGGTGCGTGGTGCGAGAACGTGACATTAGCCCCGCGCTCAAGTATTCATGCGATATTGACCGCGAGAAAGAACGTCGCGTATAGTGTGCGGGGGAGTGCAACTGGTGTGCGCGTGTTAAACACACGTTTTATTTCCCTCTTATTCGCGTGACGACGACGACGACTACTACCACTATACATGTCAAGCTTGGAGACGAGCGAGACCATGAAGGATGTAAAAAAAAAGCAAAAAAAAAGCTCGAGACGATGATTAATTTAGCTTGTCGCTGAGGTAAGAGGAGAGAGAATATAAGGCCTTTTTTTCCACCTCGAAGGGGTAGAGTTTGATCGAAGTTGCGTTAGAATGGAGAGAAGTGGCTTTTTGTCGGGAAGAAGGAAATGGATGGTCTGGAGGAAAATGAAGTTGGCGCGAGAGAGGGAGTTGATTAACTTTGGTTTTTTTTCCTCTCTCTCTCTCTCTCTCTCTCTCTTGCAGGAATAAAAGCGTCCTTGTGTATAAAGAAAAACTTTGTCGAGGAATTAATTGTGGCTATATATACGTTGTGAATTTCACATGTTATTTTCAATACCTTCGCTGTAAAAGCGATCGATAAAGCAAACATTAAGTTTCCGTTGTTGAAAAGTCATAAGTTTGTTATGACGTCAGGTACTTAGGTACAATTGTCGTAGCCAAAGTTACATGTGTCTGTATGTGTTATTTCTTATATTCTTGACCTCAACCTTTAAAACTTGTCGCAGTGCACGTGTCGGTTAAATTTTTCAAAGTTGTATAAATTATTTTTTCAGACTGTGTAAGTCTCCCTCTCTCTCTCTCTCTCTGTCGCGACAGAACATGGAGTTTTTCTTTTTCACCGCATCATTTCTCGATTATTTACACTAGCGCCCCGTGTGCAATCGATATATACATCGTATAAATGAAAAACTTTTCAATGTCCAATGTACAAAATGTACCTTGTAATTAACAATCGTAGTATTTGTTTCTTTCTTTCAAGTACACATACTTCCACCATTGCAACTGCTTGTTACGAAGGTGCTCGTGTACTCGAGCAAAAGTCAATAAAAAAAAAATAAAAAATAACGAAAATCGTCGTACGTTCAATTCATCGTAAACAAAACTGTCTCGGAGTCTAGGGTCAATACATCAAGAAGCTAACATCGGAGGGAAGCTTGCAACATCGCAATTTGGCGCGCAAAACGTACAATACAAGCCGGGCGGTGCGTCCCAAGCGGTTGATCAGAGGGTTTCTCGCGGGGATATATACGAAAGCAACGCGTTTGTTCCGGGTCTGTCTAGTGTATAGAGAGACAGAGAGGCATTATAAACGGCAAGGCCGTTGTGCAAAGCTGCAATCAATCGTCATAGCTTGATTCGTATAGTTACGTTTGCCTTATGCTTGGTAGCAAGAGCATACGAGAGAGAGAGAGAGACTCTAGACTAGACGCACTCTATACACCCTTCGAATGTATATACGTGTGTGTGTGTGTGTGTGAGAGTATCGATTGATGCTTGAAAACGCGCACCGCGGGAGCCGGAGAGAGAGAGAGAGATAGAGAGACAGGGAAGTGAGGTTTCCAAAGTTCGACTACACATGAATAATGCAGACCATCGGCTTGGTAATTGCCTGCTAATTCCGTCGCCACCCCCTTAAACATTAATAGGACGTTCGTTAGTAGCGCGATGGAACGTTATAATACCGTCCATGCCGATCATATTTTTTGTTTTTTTTTTTTGTTTTGGACGTACTCCATTCTATACGTTTTTTTTTTGTCTTCTCCACCTCGCGAGTTTTCATAAAACCCTATGATGCTATCGTTAAAGTTTATTAGCTTATCGATCGCAATTGCTCTTTTATATTTCACAAAATACGCGGCCATCTAACGGCCTGCGCGCGGCTAATGAAGCGCTTTATCGAATTCGAGCGATTGACGACGGCAATAAACGTAATTAGCGGTGGAAAATGCTGATTATCCGGGGTTAAGGGGATGGGGAGGCAGTTGATTTGGGCACATTTCGATAATTATCAATTTGCGATGCGGATCAATAGATTTGAATATTGTACGAGAGTGTTATTATAGTTTTACGAGACTTTGACGTTTTGTATTAATTAATTGTTTCAGGCTGGTAACGGCCGTCGGTGATGCTTATGGCGTTGCCCTTCTGCTTCACATGTTAACGACCACTATTACCTTGACTCTACTCGCTTACCAAGCCACAAAAGTACGCCTCGAATTCATTATTAGCGCGAGCTTTGAATTGTGAAATAATATTCACCACCGCAATTTTAATAATTGATTGATCTTTTTATAGGTGAATGGAGTGAATGTGTATGCGGCAACGACCATCGGCTACTTGCTTTACACTCTTGGCCAGGTGTTTTTGTTCTGCATCTTTGGAAATCGACTTATTGAGGAGGTTGGCACACTCTGAATATTTATGAGATAACTTTGTTGTTGTTGTTGTTGTTTCCACGAGAAAGTCACATGTATAATATTGTTTTCTCTCTCTTTTTTTTTCCTGTTCTTCTACTTTGCGCAGAGCTCATCTGTTATGGAAGCCGCATACTCTTGCCACTGGTACGACGGTTCGGAGGAGGCAAAAACTTTCGTACAAATCGTGTGTCAGCAGTGTCAGAAAGCTATGTCTATATCTGGCGCGAAGTTCTTCACGGTATCGCTTGATCTATTCGCCTCGGTAAGAAAAACTTACTCGATTTACCAACCCTTGAAAAATTTACCTTCGAATACTTTTATTTTTACTTTCTTTAGTATCTTTTAATCTCAACTTTCGTAATCCCAGTTTCGTTAATCGTGCACATTAAATACTTTTGTTGATTGAAAAACTTTCTATTTTGTCCGCGTTTAACTTAAAAAGCCGATAAAAGCGATCCGCAGTAACTAATACAATTGACTTTGGTGTAAAATATATAGGTATTGGGTGCCGTAGTGACATACTTCATGGTGTTAGTGCAACTGAAGTAAAAGGCCAGAATTGTCGAAGCGAGTGAACAACAACAACAACATCGATTCGACTTTACGACTAGCAGCTACAACTTAGGATCGCTTCCATCCAGCAGCTCGCTATCTTTCGAGAGCCCGAGCCCGCTCGAACTTTGTTATTTGGGAGATTGCGCAGTCAGACGAAAACCCATCGCTCTCTCGCTTACTATCTTTCTCTCTCTCTCTCTCTCTCTCTCTCTCTCTCTCTCTCTCTCTCTCTCCCTCTTGCCCCTCACGATGCAAGAGTGAGAGAGAGAGAGGATTTTCGCCGTGTGCTTTTATCTCTTGGGAGACCCGGACGTGCATACATCTTTGGCGAGTATCGACGGTTCCTAGGCGCCACGTCGATTCTCCAGGAATGCTGTTTATTCATTTACGGCGCGACAGCTAACTCAGGATTCCTTGTTTTGTCCTACCAAAAACTTGTTTAGTTTATCGTTTTCCTTTTTGTTTTCAATTTTTTTTTTTTCAATAGTTGTCGTTTGTCAAATTTTATTCTATATTTCATATCTTTTTCTGGGTGTAGATTATTATGCACAAAGTGCGTTTACTTTTTTTTTTAGATTGTTCGACAATTATCTGAATTATAGTTTTTTTATTCGATTTGATTCACGGTGCTAGTCGGCTGATAACCAAACTAAATTCGTTTGGCGTGTGTATGAAGCCAAACGAATAAAATATTGCAAGGGAGTTGTGCATTCGCGTATGAATTACGTCTTATACTGATTTTTATTTCGAGCTACTGTTACCGCGGTTAGCTTGAAATTATTATTTATTTATTTATTTTTTGTGAAAAATCAATATTGATTCTTAATTTGAAAGTAGCAACGTACTTGCAGGGGAAATAATACGCTAAACATAATTAAATACATCAATGAATTTACATTGAATGACAATTGAATGTATTATTTGTAAATGATTTATCAATGTTGATTGTTGAGTTTAGCCTACGAATACTTAAAGTAACAAAAAAAAATTTAATTTGCATAATATAATGAAATAAAAGACACAACATTTTTTCAATGATTCTGAGACTATACCTCAACTGTTAATTAATTTATTTGTTTTTTGTAAAATTTTGTTTTGACATCAAAACGAGGTTTGTACATGTTTTGATTGTTTGTTTAATTATAAATCTTGAGAATAAGAAAATTAATTAAAACCTTATGATTACTGTAAATATATTTCCTAATTATATCGATTACTGTTAAAAGACCAGTATATTTTACTATAATTGAGTATGTTAATTTCATTCATATTTTTCAAGAATTTCTTTTTCAAAATATCTGTTTTTCCAGAAAATATTTAATAAATGTAATAAACTTAAACTAACAAAATAAATTACATAAAATATATGAGTAGAGTTTGTGAATGATAATTTGCATAGTGTACATATATTATGATGCTGTATCTTATAAAGATAATGTATAAAAAAATTGTAAATCAAGTCAACTCTTGAATACCAACTAGAAAAGTTGTCTCTCTTCCTTATTCTTTTATTTATGTTTCATCGCTCTTAGAAGAAAAAAAACATAATTTAACTGTATTTAGTTTTTAATTTTAATTGAAATATTATAATTTATGTAAGCTAGTCTGAAAAACGCTTCACCAAGCGATAGAGTGGCTCGAAAATTTTTATACTCTTATTATTTATTTATTTATTATTTATTTATACGAAATAATTTATTAATAAAACTCTATGCAAAAAAGGTTTGATGAAAATGAATGATGATTTTAGTTTGGTAAGAGTGCATTGGTATTTTGGGGTTGATTTTTGTAGCCATATAATTTTTTAAAAATATCTGTGATCACATTGAATATAAATATTTATTCACCAACTTTTGAAATCACGTTAATTTTATACTATTTTCAAACGATTATTTTCAAATTGATGCCATTTCTATGTAAGAGTGTAGTTTGAAAAACTTTAATCATTTTATAATCAAAATAATTATGTATTATTACTTATTTGAATAGAAAATCGACCATAGTTTCGCATTTACTTTGGGTGTTAGCGATGTTAGCGATTCAAACTTCGTAAAATAATAAATCTAGTCTTATTTTTGATTAATAACTTTATTCATAGCAATGTTTGCATTTTTCAGTAATATATTAGGAAATTAACACGTTGAGCATGACATGACTCACATTGGGCCATGATTTTTTTTAATTTTATCGATTACTCCTTTTCCTCGTAAATTCGCAGCATTAAAAAATTGTGATTTAAACACATATCAATATAATTGATATTTTTTATGGCTTTCGTACTCAACGTATTAATTAATATCATTGTATAATAAAGTTAATGCGATTCTAAGATCGTTACTATTTTTCGAAACGACATGAAATATTAAATGGTAATAACTTATAGTTATATTTATCTAAAATTTATAATTCAATGTTTTGGTTATAATATATATATTATTTTCATAGTATTGGATCGATGTACCATAATAAAATTACAGAGTATTTTTGCAAATAAATTTTAAAAAAGTAGTGAAAACTGAATTTTGAAGTGCAATAATATTTGGGATATTTGGTGTTTCTAATTTGTTTAACCATTCATATGCTAAATAATATAACAAAACATTATTCTCTGTAAATTTATGTAAAACTACTATATTTCTTTAATAAAAACTATAAAATTTCAAACTTTTTTAATATACCCATCGCCCAATAAACAAAGATAATTGGTATGAATCGTAAATGTAAAAATATAACATTTCCAACGCTTACTATTTGTCATTTAACATAGTAATGGATTTAGCAGTCAAGAATTTTATCTAGTTCTGCCAGTATTTCGTCTTCTCTAAAAGCACGTACGCACTGGCTTGGAAGACCTCTGTTGAAAGAAGAAAAAAAAAAAGCTTCACGTAGTGAAAATTTCAGAGGCATTCACGTGTCAGAAGTTTTCAAATAAAACTTGGCGGTCATGATGAAATGGCAGGATAAAAACGGGATAACAAAAGTCGAACGACGACCAACATACTTGTCTGTTATAAAAAGTTGTACCTGCCGCAAAGTTTTTTTTTTCATTTTAGTCATAAAAAAAAATCGTCGACGTATGCTGACAGAAGTTCTATGCGAAGCACCGTGTCAAAAGGAATATTAAAAAAGCATAACATGCGAAAGCAAAGTATTGTGCTGGAGCATGTGCATGGAATGAAGTATCATTGTAAATTCAAAGAATAAGAATGAAAAATAAAGAATCCCATGAAAATTTTACTACAAGAAATAAAATCTATTTCGTTTTACTTCAAAAATTATCGATTCTCATTTTTTGTCAAAAGACCTTTAATAAAAATGAACACTCTAATTTTTTTCAAATACTTGCTTAAAAAACCACTGCTATTCAATTATTCACTTTATCAGTGAAAAAGTAGTGGAAAAATAATCGAAATTCAAACACTCAGTAGTAATTATCGGGTTTAATTCGATCGAGACGACAAGAACGAATTCCCATTAATTGATCTTCTTTCCAGCCAATGGCCATCAATTAATTACCCAGATAGTCGTGCGGTATATACGATCGAGCGATAGACTGTACAAACTCGGCAGAGTATATAGTCAACATATCCATTGTCGGCGCGCGCGTGCGTGCGTGTGTGTGTGTGTGTGTGTGTGTAAAGGTGATCGCAGTCGCAAGCATTAAATAAGCATCGTTTTTGGTCAACTCAGCATATTATACTCGTTGATGCTGAGAGCGAACGAGAGAGCGAAGGTTGCAGCGGCACAAAAGCTCATCGCACAGTTACGATGACATATATATACCTATATATATACATATATACATCGCGCCAGTAGCTTGCAGCGAGCTCGAGGGGTGGCGATGCGCATGCGCTCGGCCAAGTGGCGGCGGCTGGAGCGAAAAGGGGAGCTTCGATCGTGTCGGTGGTGGAGCTAGCTGGCGTGCGAAGCGAGAGAGCGCGCGCGGGGTTGCGCCTCTCATCCGTAAACGAGGCAGGCTTAACCTCGTGCTATACCCCCAGCCAATTTTCGCGTTTAACGCGATGTGTCGTCGTCGACGACCACCACCAGCGACGATCGTCATCGACGAGCAGCCAGCGCGCCACCAAGACAATACGTCGTCCAAACACTTAAAGCAATAATACAATCCTCAGTGCCAACACGTTCGCGGGAGATATGGAGACGAGACGAAGGTGCCAATCAGTTAGAAGAAGGTAACCCTTCCTTCCCCTCACTCGAGAAGTTATATTTGTGCCAATTTTTAAAGAATAAGCGAGAGAAAGAGATAAAAAGAGAATACGAGATATACATAACAAGTGTTCGAAAGAGAAGATGAAGAGAAGTAGTTACTACTCGTTGCCGTCGTCGTCGTTGTCGTTGTCGCCGCCACCACCACCGCCGCCGTCGTCGTTGTTACGGATGATGATGATGATGATGAAGATGACGATGATGAGGATGCAGGATCGTGAGCTGCCGGTAGCTCGTTAGCGCTTCTTGGCAAGAAGCAAGCAGCAGCAGCCACCATAGGGACGAAAGCCATCGGGAGCGGCAGGCGGAGGAAAAGCCTCCCGGCGCTCAGGCAATGTCGTGAGTATTTCATTTTTGTATTTCGTTCAATCGTTCCGTCTCTACGAAAAAAATAAATAAATTCAAAGCCAAATGCTATGTTGTTTACTCGCACGACCGTTACGCAACGTGTACGCGCATCATTGGCATCTACATCCCTACCACTTTGCGATTTTCATTTTAGTACGTCGAAGCGCGGGACGAGGAGGCTTTGGAATTTCAATTGGTCCTTCGAAAACGTTGCGATGGATCGGTCGATTTTCTCGCGCTCTCGTCCAGAGAGTTCGCGGCTGAAAATAGTAGACTAAACGAGGAGCTTGCGAAGATTGAACGATTGAGGCTTACGTGTAGCTCAGCCCCACGAATTATTTTTATATCCAAGAACGCAGCTCGACTCGCGTAAAAATAACATCTCGACCACCGAGGAATTATTAACGCGTATAATAGCGAGAGTGCACACCACCTCGATATGGATACACACGCGCGCGCGCGCGCACTTTGAAAATTATTCATGATGGTATACTATATTATGAAGTGTATTAGCGGCTCTCGTTTTATGCATAAATGCATATTCATACTAAAAATGACATTTTAAATAACGTAGATCGTTTAGGGAAATTATTCTATCGTCGAGCTTCAAAAAATAATGAGATTTTGGTGGCTATAAGCTTGAATAAAATAATCCTTCCAAGCACGCTCTGTACTTCAAATAAGAAATTTTGAATGCGCAAGCACTTTGTGTTTTTTTTTCTTATTATTACACTCGTTGCCTGTTGCTGAAGCAATTAAAATCAGTTCTCGCTGCAATGAGAGCTGCGTTAAAGCCATATACCTTTTTACAATTCAATTCTTCTCGTTAGATTGAAAATCCAAGTTCACGAGGGCGATAATGAGTTTTCTTTAATTTGAATTGGAAGGGGTCACATGAAAATTCATCAAACATGGAGAACTAAAAGTGTTCGAGCTTGAACTGTGATAATCGATTAAAAAATTTTTCAATTAACGATTGTTATTAGTTTTTTTTTTCAATAGGCATCAAATCGTTTTCACTTGATTCAGGTTGAATTTGATAATCGCGCGGAATAGATCCGTAACAGTTAGCACGAATACTACAAAGTAGATTCATCTAAGATTCCCTGCGCCGCCCGCATGTCAGATTTCACTATTGAGCGATCTAAACTGAGATTCCATCTTATCGTTATCACGAGCCTTTGTAAGCGTTTCCGTTAGCGATGCTCCTGTCTGATAAGCATTGAAAATTGTATTCACTATATATATTGACCAGGTTTTATCACAATGGAATCTTATAGATGCAGCAAGGCCTTTTTTTTTAATATACTCTTTGAAATAGCCCTATAAAAGTGAAGAACCCATTCAATCATGTAAAGTAACGAGAACGCGAGAAGCGTTTAACGCGCGTACGTATATGCGTGTAAAATACCTATCTTTACACGACTTTTTTTTATCCTTGCCGGTGTTCTAGAATGCGATGTGAAAAATGGCTATTCAAATAGTTGGCTCGCATGCTACATAAAGAGGAAATGACGATAATTCAAGTAGATATAGGTTGACAGGAAAGCACGAGTCGAGAGAGAGAGAGAGAGAGAGAGAGAGAGAGAGAGAGAGAGAGAGAGAGAGAGAGAGAGAGAGATGCACTGATAACATCGTTTTACGATGATCACTCGACTGAGCGCAAGCGGCTCGTCGACTGAACGGGCCAAAAAAGGTATGGCCAGTTTAACGAGTGCTCGAAAAGTTACCCCTCGTGTAACTTTTTTTTTGGACAAACAAGTGCCCTCTCGGGATATTTACACCCTCGCGCCCAAGTTCGATGGGGATTATTTTCATTTTTATTTTTCTTTGGGAAAAATTTTTAATGCCCACTTAACCCAACTACTTGGCAACACTTATCACGCGTTATTACATTTTGCTTGCTCCTCGTTGAACTACTCTACTTTAGGAAGCTCGTGAACACAACGGAGCCAACCGACTGAGAGTAAACAACGTCGTCAAAGTAAAAACGCGTAGCATGGCTCTTCATCTTCATACACTTTTGATCAGATAACACAACGGGCTTTTCATTATTTTACGTTCCGACGATAATTAGGTTTTTTTGTTGGCAGACTGGGAAAAAATTCATTGTTATAATTTGACAGATTTTTCCCGATGCTTCTTTCATCGAACTTGAATGATGAAACGTTATTGGATTGAAGTGGTCAAGCACCGAACATCCTGTTGATTTCTTCTCCTAGTCGTCAGAAAAAAAAGAAGACATCTTTCAGTGACTAATCGTAGGTACGTCCCGGGAGGTTGATTTTGCTCTCGTACGAGAGCGAAGTCACTGTCCAACTGTTTCGCGCGAAAAAACACGGTCACTTAGCAAAAACAAAGTCACGAGCAGATGTTCCTCTTTTATATCGTTGCGAGGAAGTTATTTCGTTTTACCATCCCGTCCCCCCCTCAACTATAATTGTGCCCGAGAAATGAGGGAAAAAAAGTTATACTCTCAAAAGATACAAGAATTTCAACTTATTAAAAACTTAGCTCGTTTGCTTTCTTTTCGGGTCGAGTTTCTCGTGCTCGTCTCCGAAAAGTTTTCTCGCTCGGCGACATTAATTTTCACGGTAAATCTGAGTTGCCAATCATAATCAGCGAGCAGATAGTTGGGCGAATCTTCCGAAACTCAATTAACTCGAGTGCCTCTCCATCGCACCTCTCGGAAACTATGAGACAAATAAACCCTTAAGATGATTATATCCCGACGGAAGTTTTCGACACTCGTCGACGCTCAAAACCGATTACGCTTGTAAAAAAAATTTAAAAAAAGAACCAAGAGAGATTGACAGGGTTTTACTTGGACGGCTTTCGAATAATTGTTGAAAGCTTTCTCTCCTCGCGAAGCCGATAACGGGAAAAGTTTTTCAAGCTCGCACGAGCACAACGAAGCGCATTAAAAGTGCAGTTTTGCAGTTTCACGATCGCTCGCGGACAAATACCGACGGCCATTACTACTCGAATAGATGTACCGTTTCAGCAGCACAGTACTTTTACGAATGCCATTCCTATAATGTATACACTACTACTTTTTCTCTCTAAAAATGCAAGTCATCATTATTCCAGTTGCAGTGTACACTCAACGACATTATCATTTCAATGTAGTTTACAATATTTTTATATTCCTCGGGATGAATACACGAAAAATATCAAAGTTTTCGTTTCGAAAGCCCGCAAAACTTCCGGGGTCAGCGATTTCGAACGCCAGCGGGATTCATACTTTTTTTTTTAACCGGCGCGCGGTTCAATGTAGGTTACATTTCAATTCTGCACAAAAAGAAAGTGCAAAGCTCGGTGCAATATTTTATTTTCTTTTTCTCTTTCTCTTCATCTCGAGAAAACTATAGTCTACTTACGACATCTCTCGACTCGTTAATATAATTCAGTTTCAAAAGTTATTTCAAAAAGCTCGTCGCAAGCTCGCAGCGGCCTATTAATTTCCGCTTCGAAACCCAAACAGTATACCGTAGCAGAATGCTCTGGCATTGGAGAGAAGAAAAAAAAAAAAGAAAGCTGCGCAAGCATTATAGCACGCGACTGTTGTCTCAGCGTCAATTTTAATTTCCGGCTCGTTTGCAAAGTCTTTAGGCGGGCAAACGTGGATGCAAGCAAGCTCAGGCAAAGCAACGTGTATCGACCACTGATTGCTTTTCCACCACGGTCAACTGAGCGCTACTGCTGCCGCCGTTCGCGTTGGTAGCTCCTCGTCTTTGTCTTCGCTCGTTTGCACACCTTTCGCATCATCAATGTTGGCATTGAACACATCGCTTGGCTGGGCTCAGCAAATTCTGTCCACCTCTCAGAGGGATATGTAGGGGAGTTAAGCGCATGTAGCTGTTGTTGTTGTTGTTGTTGTTTGTTAGCGTGTGTGTGTGTGCGTATTTGTATTAAACGTGAGATACGACGGCAGTGCGCGCGCGAGGTTGACTGCAATGTTTGCACGATTATGCAGCATTTCTTGATTAAAATAGACGAGGTAAACTGGGACACTGTCTATCTGGGCGAGGCGCGGGCGCAACGATGTTTTTCTTGCTGTTTGCGAACTCTCCGCGCAGAGCACGCGCGAAAACAGAATCTCTGAGAGATCGCTATACAACGAGGAGAGATGCGCGTTCGGACTTCACTTCCAAACTTTCGCTGAGTATTTCGAACAAATTTGCGAGAGAGAGAGAGAGAGAGAGAGAGAGAGAGAGAGAGAGAGCGAGGAAAACAGAATTTCCGAGCAATTAGCATTTCATGCGATTTTCAAATTATTGCTTGCTTTCACGTTCGCGTTTACAATCCGGCTTATATAGGTGCTTTCTTAGAAACTCTATCGATTAAAATCAAATAATACAGTATACATTGTTACAATGAAATAAAATGCACTGAGTATAATAAGTGCAAACATAAAGTACAATCATTTGCGTTTATTTTACAATCCATCGAAATGCAACGAATCCAGTAAATTGGATGTAAACAACGAACGTATAATGCCCAATTGTTATGAATGTTATTCGCTGTGAAATCAACTATTTCCCGAAATAGCGAACGCGAGTGTGCAGAGACCAAGCTTTTTAGTGAAAAAAGGTGAAACAGGCGTGATAGATAGCTTTCATCTTTCTATCAGGCTCGAAAAAATGATCTCCTTTCACTCATGCTGTAAAGAAGAGAGATGAAGCGAATATCGCAACTCACTCCCTAAGATCAAAAAAATATATAAGAGCCTTTTTCTATATTTTCGCAAATCTTTTTTTTTTGTTTCCTTTATTTTAATAAAATGAAATCCTTGCGATGTGAATTGGATTTTTTTTAATGGTAAAAATAAAGAGTTAATCCTTATTACTCGCAGAAAAATAGACTGGCTGTGGTGTACGTACAGTATAAAAGTTTTTGCATTATTCAATCTTCTGTTACGTCTCGAGCATCAGCTACGAATAGACGATGGGCAAGACGTTCCAATATGTTAGTGGGGTATAAGGCTCGAATAAAGTTTAGTATCGTTGTTATATAGAATAATATGATTTACAGTACCTTTATTGTAGTGGCAGGCTCTAACTGAGTTGTGAAGACAGTTTTGTAGTTGAAGGATAGTAGATTGCAAGTTGTAGAGAGATGGCAGGCTCGAACTGCTCGTTGAAGTATGTTGCGTAGTTAGGTAAGGCGTTGAACAAATAAGACTCACAAGCTCACAAGTAAAAGACACGGATTTATTGTAAGGAAATGAAATGCTCAACGTACAAAGTAATAGAGAATAGCATAGATAATAAATGTAGTAAGTATGCGTATGAGAAATAAGTGTCGCAATAGGTTGAATTCAACTAAGTATCGCGCCAATTGTCGAGTGGGCGTTGTACGGAGCTCGCGAATGGAACTGTCTTTTCGATCCTTTTCGGCGTGGCACGAAGCCTCGTATTTCACGCGCGGAATGCTTACATCGCATTTTTGACGTAACTTAATTCGTGACCGACTTACAATAATTTTGGTTTTCATTTTAAAAAGAAGAACGTCTCATGACGTTACACTTCAGTCACGAGTTCTAAAGAAAACACTTTTCTTGAATAAAGCAATTAATCCATCGTACTTAAAACTAATGCTATCGATTAATCAAACTCGAATGCAAGTTAGTACTTCACAAAATAGACACTTCTTGGAAAATAGTAATTATTGTGAAACGAAATAATATTCCAATCAATACTATCTCATCAAGCAGCATTGGAGTATTAAATCGAAATTATGTTAGTGGTAGCAGTACCTAAAGGGCCATAAGACATGCGAAGCTTTACTTGGCCTCGTAGTCTACGCCAGTCTTGCTCAAATTACCATCTTGGTAAGAAGAGTAACTATTTACCCTTAATTACGCAGTCTCAGTTTGAAAATAAACTCACGAATATTTGAATTAAACATCAAATACACACGGTGAATAAATAGCGGCAAAGGCAACATGTGCAAGTGGTATGAAAAGCCTTATGTATACCTATATTTTTACGATACGTTTACCGGGTTAAATACTGTAATATTACGCATGCAGATAGGCATATTAGTATTTTGCATAATTGACAGCCTCAAGCGTCATTTTCATCACCAAATAGAAATTTCGCAAAATTCAGCATCTCAATATTATTCGAACAATAAAGAAGCATCGCATTTTTAATGAAGCACCGTGTTCATTTAGAATACAAACTTCAGCTACGCGCGCGCGATCAATATTAATAAACAGAGAAACTCGTTGGAAATTGCAGTGGCAGAAATTCCAGATGAGAAAGAAACGCGAGAGACATCGTAATGAAAAAAAAAAAATGAAAGTCAGCAGCATTCGCGAAGCTCGCACACAATGACTCATCACGTCTATTTACAACCCCCAGTGCACTCGAGCATTCCTGGGGTAAAAGATCGCGTGGTACTTGAGTTTCTCTCTGCAAAAAAGTGTCGTCGAGGGAGAAGGGCATAATAAGAGGGAGAGAGAAGCTCGTCGCCGTTAGCAGTTAATTAACGTCGTTTGTAGAACTCGATCCGCCGTGCGCTCTTGTGTTTCCTCTATCTCCACGACGGGCAAAAAAAAAGGGTGGAGAAGTAGAAGAAGAAGATGAAAAAAAAAATAATAAGAGTATACTCGAGTGTAGACGTAGGTGTTGGAGAGATATCTCTAATCCGATGCGCGCGCGCACACAGAGAGAGAGACAGAGAAGAGGAGGGTTGAAGGAGAGAGGGGAGTACGAAAACGCGCTACTCTCCCTATATTCAACCGAAGGGGTCAGTCGAGCCGCGATACTCCCACGTGGAGGAGCGTATCTCACGCTTGCCGGCTTTTTTTTTTTGTCGTCTCTATCTCTCTCGTTATCTCATCCAGTTGATACTCATGGGCATCGTGGTTTGCAATTATCGCGCGACAAGTGACGTAAATCAGCGAGACTTATATGCATATATGGTATTTGTCGTGTTTGCCGAGGCGAAAAGTTCGTCGATGATAAGTTGACGTTACATGGGGATACAGGGTTTATCTATATCAACAACACTAGCCGACCGAAAGTTTTTACCCCTCCGAAATAGTTTTAATGGGATCACCTCTCGGAGTTTGTGAATTAATAAAAACTTTCTGAGGGGGTGAAATTTGTTGTGGTTTGATGAATACTTAGACTTATAGTTTCGCATGTGTTTGTTTCTCGAAGGGTTGTTGTTTGGATGTTTTGCGAGTCCCGCGGGAGATTGGAGGTTTGTGTGTAAATATTGTATGAAAATTTGGGTAAATTTGGAAAAATTGTGAATAGGATTTTTAAAAAAAAGCTCGACTAATAATTACTGAAGTGCTGTGGTTTGGATAGTTTTTTATTTGGTTTATACCATTCAAAATTACATCTACTAAATGATTTGTAGAATGACAATTTTTTAATTTAACGTTCTGTATGTTATTAAAGAAAAAAATTATTTATTTGTAGAAATGAAGAAAGACAAACATTTATCGAGAAATTTTTCCATTTGCAGCGTGTTTTACAGCATAGTGTTGTCATGTCAGAAGTGATAAGCGATCAACATGAATAATTATTGCTGTCATTCAATCTGACACTTCATTTCAATTTATATCAGATAAAAGTCTACCAAGCAATTTTTTTTCTAAAAAAAAAAAAAAAAAATTCGATAAATAATAAAATTAATCCGTCAGAATTTTGACATAAAGCTTCATCCTCTCGAGAAACGAAAACACATGTCCATCAATAATTTAATACTTCAATGTCTATTCAGATCCGAAAACGTGATTGTCCATCAAGCTCTGTATAAATCCAATCACTCGTCCTGAGAAAAAAAAAACAAAAAAAGAAAGAAAAAAAGAAGAAGATGCGCTCGGATGTCGCGCCGTCGACATATTTATAATACACTTGCGTGTCCATGTACGAGCAACGCAAAATAGAACTTTTCCCGATAATTTGTTTCCGCCTCTGGGATTTACAGTCGAACGTGTAGGTGCAAGCGCGATATCCATTTATCAACGCTATACACACACACACACACACACACTGCAGTAGCAGAGAATAAAAGTTTGCCGTAGCGGCGAATTGTTGCGAACTTTGAAAAATTCCACACGTGCATAACTTAAGCCGAGTAATATATTCGAAAAACAGTTTTGCGAAGAAAGTGGGTGGAGGAAAGTGTGTTTTTTTTGTGCGCGAGTAGTAAAAAGATAATGTAACGAACGTGCAGCTACTCTCTCTCTCCCAGTAAATCCTCTCTCTACGTGTTCTCTGTCTCTCAATTTATTACGGGTGGTGGTGCGTTTTGATCGTGAGTGCGTCGAGGAGAAATGAGTGAGGACGCGTGGTCGCAGCTCGTCGACGGCCAGTTCGTTAACAGCAGTGCGAAATCGGCCAGTCTCTGGGATAGTAGTCTTAGCCAGCCTAGCCTCTGGTTTTTGTCCTCTTTGTCATTCGTTGCGCGAGCCAACGATCTGTTGAATGGCCACTGGATGGACGAGCACCTCGCTGAGAAGAGCCACACTGCCGATGCTGCCGCTGTGCCCACCTTACGCACTGGAGCTCTCGTTGCTAGCAAAACTCTCCTTGGTAAAGAAATCAATTAGTCCTCGAGATTTCGAAGGATTCTACTTTTTTTTTCCGTAAACGATTCGACGAAATTTTTGTTTTTTTTTTTTGTTTGTTTTTTTTTTTGTCGATGCTAGAGGAAGAAAAATTGCCTTCGTTCGCAAGCTTCCGGTGAATTGTGGAGGACGGCCAAACTTCTCGACTTGATTTCATTCTGGATTTATGATTTTGCCGGGGTTGCGATAGTCGAAAAGATGACGAGTGCTAAAAGGAAATGAGAAAAATCACAGAAAGAGTGCACACCCGCAAGCTCGTGCAGCAGTTTGTTCAAACTTGCAGTGACAATAAGTCAAAAAGCTTTTAACCGAAGCGAACGCTGTGCTCGCAAATACTTGTTTTTGTGGTTGAAAGCTTGCGCTGCAAAATATTTACTTGAACGTTTTCGGAATCACATCAAATAAAAATCAATCTAGTAAATGATTCTGCTTTATTCTAGAAAATAAAATTAGCACGAATTAGGCCAGCCTTTATTGAAATTGTTGTCGATGAAAAGAAAAATAATTTTCCAGGATTATACGGTACAAGAGTACTTGAAACGTCATTGATTTCGAGCGTTATGACGTATTTCCAATATTGAAATGAACGAATAACGTTATTATGCATGGTAGAATTTCTATATAAGCGATTTTTTTATCTCTGAATATTCGAATACTGGCTCATTAGTGATTTTGCTGATGATCTATTTTAGTATCACGTGAAAATTTCAGTTACAAATTATTCGAATATATTTTGAACCATCTCATAAATTATTAAAATAAAAGTGAACGAAATACTGATACACATATTCGGGAATTCGCCCGTTTATTAACATACGACGATCAAATTTTTTTCATATTTGCGATAAAGTTAAAAAAATTTTATTTGCACAACTCGAGCACAAATTATTGCAAAACTTTTGAAATGAATGCAATCACTTTTGAGTATATTGCAATTGATATTATTGAAATGACCGCTTAAACTTGCGATTTTATATGGAATATTTGCATATAAAGCTAAAAGCTTTTTTTGTATTTGGCAACCTCGGACCTAAAAAATTCGTCATGTCTGTTGGATACGTACAAATTTAATTCATTTCCACGAGCGTGTAAAAAAGAATTTTTTACCTCAAAAAGAAAAATTGATATAATTTTTGGCATGCAAAAAGCAGCTTTATACTTATTTCAAGCGTGCCTTCATTTTCTCGACCATATTTCACACGGCTCTACACTCACGCACATTCGCTTTTTTCCGAGTATAATCCTCTCAAATTTTCTCCTAGCTCTAATGTATTCTTGTTGTACTCATTCTACCATTTTTCTCATTCCTTTCATGAAGATTAACTCGGATTCTTAATGGAGGAAAAATGAAATCGCGAACAATAGCCACCTAGCTTTTTTCTCTCTCTCCCTCTCTTTTCACCATCGTGAATCGTGCTTTTTTTCATTTGGAGGGATCTCCTTTAAAGCATCTCTCGTCGCCACTTCTGGTTTTTTTTAAAGCAAAGCGATGGCTCGAGCTTTGAGTTTCAAATGCTACGCGCACTAACGTCCTATAGCCATACAATAGACGTATCACTGCTACGGCCGTGCGCTCGAAAATTAATATGATAAAGAGCTTTTCATTGTTACTTTTTCGCTTTGATCCTTTGATACTTGGTATACTGAGCAATTCATTCGCTTAAATTATTCACAAATTTATTTTCAATTCACCTTTTCTCCGTAAAACTAAACAATTTCTTTATCGAACATAAACAAAATTTTACAGATCCCTTATCTTCGCATATAATTTTTTATACTTTACGCGCCGTATAAAAAAAAATTTCAATATCACAGTTCATCGTCTAATTTCGCAGAAAAATAAACCCTTGTTTATTGCTCTACTAGCCTGGCTATATATCAAAAATCTAGATCGTTTATAGGCCCCAAGTTTTACTCGACGAAAGATAAAAAAAAATAAGAGAGACGTAAAATCAACCGTAAAAAAAAAAAACAAATTTCCGTTAGCTTTAGTACAGCGGGAGTGCGAGATGATACTATCTCCTCCCCATGAAAAAGCAAAAAAGATCGTAAGATTCCTACAAAATATTCTTACACCGAATCATCGCGATTTCTATTATTTATTCCAAATACAAAGCTAACGAACCAACATTATATTAACGTAAATTGTGATAAATGTCGCATATCAAAGCGAACCAATCAATATCTAGCCACGAGAATAGCAAATATTACAATATTGACTAGATGCACACTATATGTATTATATACATTGTGCCACAGCGCGAACAATAAACCACTAAACTAGATGCAAGCATGCGAAGCATATTACATTGGCGAGGATGTTCTTTGTTGACTTTGACACGAAAACAAGTCTTTATCTAGTTCAAGACGAAAACATTGATAAACCGCTTATACACGCCGAAGACAATGTAAGCTCGTTCGCCTTGAAAGGCGACGATAGAGCTAAAGTACGTGAAAAAATAAAACAACAAACAAGACTAAAAGTTTGCTCGCGAATTCGTCAGATACAAAGTAACTTGAATCTTATATTTGCATAGAGTATATACGAATGCCGACTTTTGCGCGCAAAGTTTTCTGTTTGCGAGATTATATACATATAATATGAGCTTTGCAAAATTCTGTATAAGTCGGGAAAAGTATGCGAGCGCGTTCTTCGCCTTCAAAAGATCGAGCCAAGTGAGCTTTTTCGCGTTTATATGCGCAGTGTTTATTTGAATTTCACATTGAGCAAGAAAGCGCGCGACGGAAGTCTCTTGGCGCGACGTTTTTGTGTGTTTGTATATATCGCGTTACGATGAAAAGCTTTGAGTCAATGCAGCAGCAGTAGCAGCAGCAGTCTAGTTTGGCATACCCTTTGAAATAGGCACTAAAACCTTCTTTCACGGCCTTCAGTCAGAACCGTTGGCATGCGAGCATTACACTATATATACTACTCACTTTAGAATTCTGTTCGACTTCGATGATCATTCGCCTCTTATCGACAACTAATAGAACGATATCTTTTGTTTTGTTTTTTTCAATTGTTTTCTCAATTGTTGCCCTCTATTCTCGCAATTCTCTCTTAGGATAAAATTGACTAAACAACACGTACGTTCTGTCAATTTTCGTACATCACGTTAGAATCACTGACATAAAAATTTAATATTATTCGACAGCCTGAAAGCTTTTCAAAATATATTATATGCAAATCTTCGTTAAAGTACATCGAGTGTTCGATCAACTCAACGTCAACCAAAGTTATCATTAAACTAGCGTGGTTATCCGACGCGAAGTAAATACATAATTATGCTGTGCGCGAGTATATGCCCGGAGACACGAGAAAATATAAAGTTCGCGCTATGACGAGTAAAGGCAGGAAGACAAGCTACAACTAGATTAACCGAACTTGCCGCAAACGCGCAAGAGTAGTAGTTTATTCAGTGCAACGCGTAGCATATTATAATTATAGTCTCTCGCATATCATACCACACATATACACGTGATGTCTGGTAAACTTAACGATCAAAGGAAAGTACGTATACACAGAGGATAACTTCGTAATTAATTAATTAGTGAAATATAAAGCTTAAATATCCGTTAAATTCGCCCAACAAAAGCGCATCACGTATATAGTCAAAGGCGCGGAAGGAAGTAGGTATTGTTGGCCGCTCGGACTGGAAATTGAAAATGCGAGAGCTATTTCAATTCCCTTACTTAACTAACAAGCAGCCCAGGTGCTTTTGACGTGTAATATAAGGCAATTTGGATTAGCGGTGAATGGTTTTGCCTATATATAGAGCGAGCTTTCATCATCTACGTCTCTCTATCGCGTGGCTGCCAGATTTACCGGAACGCGCTTGTTTTTGATTACATCCTCTGTGTGACGCGAGTCTCTGCAAGCTTTATTTATCGCGACAGTACATCTCTCTTTTTCTGTGTGTGCAAAAGGGATTTTTGCAACATTTTTTTTTTTTTTTTTGGTTCACAGGGTGAATTTGCGGCCGCTAGTATTTACGTTTTAAACGCAATCTGTGTCTTTTCATCTCTCGCCGTCGGCAGGATTTAATAATAACTGTTGACGAAAAAAAAAAAATAAATAATAACTCGGTAGCGAAACTTTTAATAAAGTTTAAAATTGAATTTTTTTCTCATCATACGTATATATATTTCATCTCAATATTACGTGTGTGACATCCGCCCTCGCGCGAGCTTGGACAACTTTCATATGATACGCGCGCGGTCTTATCCCGCGGCAGCTGGTTATTATCGGATTTGCGCACTATAGATTCCTACCGGTGGCTACGCGAAGCTTTCAGAACACGGCTTTGATATATAGTAGTCGCGCCTTTCAACTGACTCGAGAAATAAAAAGCTCATTCTAAGGGTTTCCGAGTATACGGACGCGAGAGCAATGCGTAAAGGTCGTAATCTGGCACTGCCGTGATAACTCAAAAGCGAAGAATGTTTACTTTAACGTCGGCGAGAGATTATATAGTTTGAGAACTCATGGGAAACAACCGCGAGCATCTTCCGCAAGAAGCTATATTGTGCGGAAACTCGAGATAAATCTTTTTTCTTTTTCTTTTTTTTTATTCAAAAGTTTTTCACTAAGAATGCTTTTTGCAAGTCGTTCTCCATCCGGTAAATTCTTCACCCTTTCATTCGCCAGTTCTTCAATGTACTCTGGCAAGGCTGAAAATATAGTAAAAAAACTGAATAAAAATAGAAAAGTAAAGTCCATCTTGTTAAAATTACGTCGTAAAAACGTGCTGCCCTGCAGCAACAGCAGCGAGCTTTGCTTGGCTTTCGCGATAAACGAGGAAGAAAGAAAGAAAGAAAGAAAGCAAAAGGCACAAAATAGCGCATCAAAGCCTCTTCTTCTTCTTCTTCTTCTCTTGGGAGGTGAGAAATCTTGACACCCAAGGTAGCCGCAGCAGCATAGAAGCAGACTCGCACGCTGGTCTGCAATTATCGATCAAAGCGTGTTCGGCGGCAATCTAATTAAAGTTGAAGTTGGACGCGGTAGACTGCTATCTCCTCGCACTCGTCTGTATATATACCTATATACACGTGTGCGTGTGTGTATGTGTTACAGAGCTTGACCTCGACTACTTGGAGCGGCGAGGTGACGGCTTTGGCGAGGCAGAAACCACCGCGACAACCAGCAGCGCAGCCAACAAGGAAGAGGATAGTCCGGCCGACACACTCGAACGAGTCAAAGTCATCTTTCTCGGGGCACCTGGCGTCGGCAAAACCAGCATTATTCGGGTGAGAGTTCATATTGTATATATACACGTATCTGCGACTGCTATACCTACTGCTACTGCCAAAACAGGAAACTAAATTTCGACGAGACAGTGTAACAGCTGAGACGGCTTCGCTGTGTTTCATTTAGAGGGACGAATTAGGACTTTCGTCGGATCACGGTATACAGGCGCGCGAGAGGGAATGTTCCTTATCTCCCGGATTTTACGTTTACGCCGCCGCGAGAATCGCATGAGCAATCTACGATTTGGTTGGAACTCGGGATAGAGCTTCTCGAGCTTTTTGAGCGGAAAATGTGAAACCCGTTTCTCAGATTCTCGTTTCATGCTCGATTTCATTTCAGATAACTGGTTATTTATTCAAGAGAATAAAATGCTATATTTTATAGGTGCATTTGGTTTTCATATACACTTTTGCAGTTTATATTAGAATGTTTAGTTTTTTATTAATCTTTGAAAATATATCTTTGATATTAAAGTCGATATTTCTCCGATATAGCAAGAATCAAATGAAAATTTCAAAATGTCTTATGTGCCGAATTCTCCTAAAATAAGTTTAAACTGATAACTTGAAGCAATCCATTACTTTTTAGAATTGATGTTGATTTTTATCGCTTCCTTACACAATCTCATTTATTTCGCATGAAAAGAGCCTTTGAGATGAAATACTGAAAGTCTGGTCTCATATCTTCCATCACAGAAGCTATTAACCAAGTTTTTGCCGATCGCGAAATTCTGGAATCTCGCTCGTTTAAATGCTTTCGGAGCTTTATTTTTAATGACAATCGTTAAAGAAGAAACTAATTCTACTTGCAATTATTTCATTAAAACAAACTAACAACTATTTAACTGTTGAAATCTGGATTTTCGCGAGAAATCTTTCATAATTATTTAGTATTCAAATTTCGTAAGATACAGCGAACCGCTTCGTTATTTATTTCTCATTAAATATACATTTCATCTAGCTGACTGTAAGATCGAGCGACGTATTCTGAGCTGTAAAATTTGGCCAAACTCGCGGGAAAACTTTTTTATCACTTCTTTTTTTTTTTGCTGGATCGTAAAAAAACTTCTGAAACATTTCCACTTTACTTTTCCAAAATTACAAAGGACTTTTATTTTTGAGGTTCATAAATTTATTTATCAAAAGTTAGGTCCTCCCATAAAGTGTTCAAATTTTTAGGCCGAAAAATTTCGAATAGCAAAAAACCATAAGCGTGAAAATTCGCCTGCGACGTATTTTACAAAATTGTGGCCGTAAATTTTTACGCGTACGCGTTTTATTATTTTTTTTTTCATGAAAATAGCCACGGCTATAAACTATCGGTTATTTGGAAAAGCGAGTAAACCGCGTCCGCAGTAATTTATCTTCATCAAGGAGGGTAAACACTTCGTTACGCTGAAATCTCATTATTTTTATTTAATCAACCTGCCCTAGTCTACCGACATTAATCAAATTTTATTTTTCTGTTTTTTTTCAACTAGTTAAATATCCATGACCGGGCGCTCGAGCTACGGAAATTAACTTCTAAATTAATAAGCAGCAGCAGGTGATGTGAAAAAGGAAAGTTTTTAGAACGGATGACTGGTTCCTAAATACACGACGATGAGCTTCGTAAAATAAAATGTAACTGAAATGTTGGAGAATTCGTGCATGGTAGAATAAATTCTAAACATTCATTGAAGTTAAAAAGTATTTGCTCCGGCTTGAATGAATGCTGATATTTAAATAAAATTTCCGAATTCCATATGAAAATTCGTACGCTTAATCAAAATTTTCGCAAGGATATACTCACTATATGAAAAGTTTACAAACTTCTTAGTCAAATTTATAATTTTTACTTGACTGTTTCGAATAATCAATAAAATCGTTACTCGAATAATGCTATCTATGGAATTTCGTTTGAAAATCGCACTGAATGAGTAAAAATCTTTCAAAGTATGCAAATTCTCATCGAAATAAGTCCGAAAGCCCGCAGAAGTTCGATAAAGTTTTCAACAAATCGAAAGTTATGAGACAACTGTGACTTTTTAACAATTTTACAAGTCCTGAAAAATCGCAAACTTTTCACGATACTTTCAAGCGAAGTAGCCTCTTGAAAATTTACTTCAAATTTCAAACCGCGAAAATTCAATCTAATGCTGTTCAAAGATATGAACGATCCTCAAAGTCCTCCTCGATCAATCGAATCGTCAACTTTCCGAACCCACTGGCTCGTTCGCAAACAAAAAAAAATAACCATAGAACCTCAAAGAAGCGAAAAAAAATGGAAAACAGAGAAAAAAAAATAGCTCACTTTCAATGAAGCGCGCAAATACACATAAACGCGAACAGTATCGCTCGTTGGAAAACAATAGCAAAGCCGAAAACGAATCGTCGGTGAGCGCGCGTGCACGCGCGGGTGGCAATAACGCTCGGATGCGTCTCGAAGCGTAAATTGAATTTGCCTTTGTCGACCGTTCCGCAACTCTCTCGGAGCAATTTCGTTTGGCCTCCTGCAAAATTACGCGACGCTGCCAAACTAATTATAACGAGGGAGCCAACTTTTGAGGCTCACTCGCTTTTGTAATTAGCGCTCGTTTGTCGCGTCCAAGGCGGAGGCTTTTTTCGTTTCAGAAGACCCATAGAGAGAAAGAGAGAGGTGTAATGCGATTTTACCTTATATGACGTTTGCTGAAAAGTGCGCAAGTGACGTAGCTTGTTAGAAAAAGACAAAAAGGCTTTTTGCCATTGTTTACTTTTCGAGAGCTGTTTGAGTGCTCTGCAACTTTTTTTTATTGATATTTATACTCGACGCGTTTCATCGCAATTTGTTTTACGGTAAATATTGGTTAGTAAATACAGAAACTTTTACTGTTGGTACATTGGTACATAGAATAACAATGAAAAAAAAAAAACAATTGGCACGACATGAAAAATATCTAAAAAAAAACGCATCGAAAGTTAAAAATACCAAAAGTTCGATATAAACATCGAATCGAGTAAATTTTCCTTCGTGCTTGCAAGATAAAATTGAATATTCATTATGTAAATTCATAAACCTGATGTTGTAAAAGTAATCAATCAAAGATTTTTTATTTTTCCAGCAGTTAACCAAACTTGAAAAAAAAAATTCTGGTTCATCCGGTATCGAACTTTTCTGACACGTGTATCTACCGCGTAGCTATTTCGCATACAATGGCAAATTAATTCGTAAACAAGACTTTCTCTATTCCGTGGCCTTGTACATCTTTTAAAGAAGACGCGTTTGATCATAAATATAAAAGAGCTAAAGTGAGAATGCACATTAATCGATCCTCTGACGCGCGCGCTTATGACTTAATTATACAAAAATGTATTGTGTGTTGGTTACGAGATCTACATTGTGTAAGCGTCTCTATTTATAAAGAGCACAATGAATAAGCAACCAATTCGTCGCTGAGAATAACGAGGTAAAGCAATGTGGCTGAATACTTTATTAAAATTTCCCGCAGTGGCGCGCGAAAAGGAAGAGAGAGAGAGAGGATTACGCGACGGTGGAAGCTGAAAGCAGCGAAGAGACAGAGCCATTAGGAATTAACGGCGCGGCAAAGTATTGAAAAGTAGGTATATATACGCCCGAGGGGGATAGACGAGCGTCGCGTCTGTATAATGAAAGGATTTCGCGTGAGCGAGCATTCCAGGATGTCGATAATGAAAGAGACGCGCGGGTATTAAAAACAGCTGGATGCATATTTTTTCGCCTCTTTCTTCTTTCATACATATATGACGAAATCCTTAAAATAAACACACTTTTCTGGGGTCTAGAATGGCAAAATTATTTTTTTTAATGCTAAAGCTTCCGGACCTTTTTCCTGCGTTCTTTTAGAAGAAGTATCGGAAAATGCTCGTGAACATTGGAAAAGTCCTCGGGAACTATATTTTTTCAACACTTTCCTGATATTAATAACAAACTAAAAATGTAATTATTTTGCAATTTTTTTGATAACTTGCCACCGGATAATTATTT